>REGM01000153.1:534741-569451 GCA_004194415.1 Aurelia aurita | reverse complement strand
GCATTCCCTTGCAGAAGCCAATAACCCAGTGCTGCATTTGCCACACTGGCACGTAGCAGATAAGAAACAGAAGCTATCATCATTCCCGTCTTGCTAGGTAGGTCTATCTTCACACAGCCCACCCAATACCAACAGTGGCCTGCACTAACTACACTATTCAGGGCGGAAATCGAGGACTGCTGATTTGAAACTCTCAAAATGAATGTTAAAAGAAAAGATTGAAACTCACCACTGGTTGATTGCAACGTCTCCGTTGTATTTGTCTCGAAACTGAGAAGGTCGTACGTCTTCAGGTTCGACCTTCAGGTTCGTCTTCAGGCTCGACCCTCTCACCGCCATCATCAGACTCCTCGGAAGAAGTCGCTAATAGTTCGTGCTGATAGGGAAAAATATCGCCCACCATATGCTCCGATTAACTCTTCTACCGCACTGGATGATGACTGTGCTGTCATAGAGGTACCTTCGCTGCAATCAAACATTTTGTTAGGGCTATTCGCTTACTTCGTGCTTCAATTTTGGTGAACTGCGTACTGATCTTGCTTCGAATGAATCTGTTTGTTTACCATTTGTAAACCACCTGACGTCACGAAATTGCTCTCCCACGCCTTTCGCCCCAGACCCCGCGCCGCTTCTCGATAACTTCTGTACCCCCAAAATGGGTGTTTCTTCAAATAATTTTAATTTTTCGATTGAATTTTCGAAATCTTTACATTTCCTTACGTCAGATTAGTGCAAAAGACATTTCGATTCATATACACTTTAAAGGGGATAAAATAGCGAGTTGAAAAACGATATTCTGAGCTTTAACCCGGTAATCATCAGTATGCTTCATAACCAGAGGCGGCCCTAAAAAGAACCAAATTTGATAATTTTAAAACAGTCACAATATCAGATATACCTGGGAAAATAATTTGGTCCCTCACCTATTTGCGAAAAAACGAAATTTAAAAATCAGCCATGTAATCAAATTTTTGTGATTTTTCAAAAATGGGCACTTTTTTGGGACACCCGGTATAATGAAAACATACAATTTTGGAATCTATTTATCATGATCTTCCTCACCATTATATACAATTTTTCGAAAATATGTCTCAAAATTTTCACACCTTTTAGGATTTTAAAAGTACCACATGCCCCCCGAAAGTCCCCTGTTTGAGAAATAACCAAAATTTCATTACAAAGCGGATCTTTAAATTTCCTTTTTTAGCAAGTAGATCAAGGACCAAAGTGTTTTCCCAGGTATAGCTGATCTTGTGATTGGTTTTAAAATTAGTAAATTTAGCTATTTTTAGATTTGAAGCATATTGGTTGGTTTGCCTGGTTCGTAGCATAATGCAAAAATCACTGCTGATTACCAACTTAACTTACGCATGCAATCATTGGAGACAAGAGTATAGCTCAGAATATAGCTCAGAATAAGATTTTCAAAGAGTCATTTTATACTCTTTAAGAAGCAGAAAAAACAGTTTATCATCTTCAGATATATTTGGAGAATTGAAAAACAGATCAAAAAGAACATTTCAAGGTAAGCTTGATATTCGAGTTTTGGTGATTTTTAAATGGAGGAACCCTTCTTGGGAAACCTAATAAAAAGGAAAAAGTGTGGCTTACGAAACCTTCTGCAAAAAGTTTCCCTCAAAACCTAAATTTAAACTTAAGGCGATTTTGTGTTGCGATGCAGCGCGTGCGGCCTCGCGCGGCAAAGTTGCATTAATCTACAGTAGCTTTTCGCATTGCCGTGCCCGTGCTTCATTGTTATCTGGAATGAATCAAGAATAAAGATTCAAGTGTGAATTCAGCTCAAGGCAGATTTTATCTAATATTGAAGAGAAAACATTTTGCATCGATCGGGTGTGAATTCCAGCTTGGTACCATTTTTTCTGGGTCAATCCTTTGTCGACTGAACTACTATTATGCCCAAAAGGTTCCTATAAACGCTATCGCAACGTCACAAGTAAATGGTGCAAATTTTCACAAAAATACATCGATATTCGGAATCTACCGGGTTGACCAAAAAGAACCTCACATGTTTGAAAATTCATTATGCGGAGAATACTTAAGTTGTTGGAATCAATCGAAGTTTGGTTGATTTTTGTATCCGGTATTGTTAGCAGAGAAGAAGAATTCATAAATGAAAGAACAGCGAAGGTTAACAAGATTCTCGAAGAACTCTGTAAGAAAAACAAGTTTCCCTTTATTGACAACAGTAACATTAACATTCGTACACATCTGAATCGCAGTGGCCTGCACCTGAATCATTTTGGAGATGGTAAACTTGCTTTTAATATTATATCTGCGCTACGGGATTGACCTGCAACCTGTAGTGGCAATGGACAAAAAGAAAATTTTCAAAAAAGAACATCGCAGCCTTACGTCATAGTTAGTAATGATATGTTAGAAGATAAATCTGATGATGAGAGTGAGGATGTAGATGCCGGTTTGATGCTAAAAAAAATGCGACTATCTAATAAAAACAATTTAATAATTGCACACCTGAATATCAATTCAATTAGAAATAAATTAGAAGCATTGAAATGCTTGATTTCTAGAAATATCGATATCCTAATAATAGCAGAGACGAAAATAGACGAAACTTTCCCAACGAATCAATTTCGCATTGATGGCTATATGCCACCCTTAAGAGCAGATAGAAATCGACATGGGGGAGGTCTTCTAATATATATAAAAGAAGGTGTTCCTGCAAAAGAAGTTTCAACGAGTAGTTTAACTTCCAAAGAAATCGAAATTAAAGTTGTTGAAATAAATCTTCACAAAATAAAATGGCTTCTCATTGGCATTTACCGTCCTCCGTCTCAGTCAGAGAAATTTTTCTTTGAAGAAATCAGCAAAAACATGGAGCTTTATTTCACCAATTATGAAAATTTCCTAGTCGTTGGGGATTTTAACCTTGGCGAGGAAAATTCAAACTTGAAAGACTTCATGAACAGCTGTAATTTAGAAAATGTCGTTAAGAAACCTACATGTTTTAAATCCGACAGTCCGACTTGTATTGATTTGATACTCACTAGTGATACCACAAGACTTGTGAGTACTACAACAATTGAAACTGGGCTGTCGGATTTCCATGTTATGATAGCTACCGCTTTGAAAGGAAGCTTTCGTAAAAGAGGCCCTAGAATTATAACTTACAGGGATTTTAACAAATTTAACAACTCAGTCTTTAGAACGGAACTTAAAGAAGAGCTTACCTCTATTCATGAAGGCAATCAAGACTTCACAAATGTCAACAGAATTTCTAAAAAAGTGCTAGATAAGCATGCTCCATGTAAGAAGAAGTACGTTCGAGCGAATGACGGACCTTTTATGACTAAAGAGCTTAGAAAAGCAAACATGAAACGTACTAGACTAAAAAATAGGTTTAACAAACATAAGACAAATGAGAACTGGATTGCTTTTAAAAAGCAAAGAAACTTTTGCGTCAAATTGCTCCGTCAAAACAAAAGATCATATTATAGTCGACTGGACCCAAAAGTTGTTGGTGACAACAAAAAGTTTTGGAAAACAGTAAAGCCCCTTTTTTCGAACAAGATTCAAGGAAGTGCTGGTATTACCCTGCTCGAGAACGATGTTGTTGAATCAGACGATACTAGAGTTGCGGAAATTTTGAATGATTATTTCGTTGATATTCCCAAAACATTAGGTATAGCTTGTGAAGAGGACTCCACAACCGTGGATATTTCTTCGCAAGATACTTTGCAAGCGACTGTTCAACGTTTCAAGTGCCATCCTAGTGTTGTTAAAATTAGAGCTGCTGTGAATAGCTCTCAAAGTTTTTCATTCCACCAAATCACAGTCCAGGAAATGTTCGACCAGTTAATAAAATTAGATCCTAAAAAGGCGACGCCACAAGACGCCATTCCTGCCAAAATACTTCAAGCAAATGCAGATCTGTTTTCATCACCACTGACAGAAATTTTCAACAGCCTCGTAGTTGACTGTGCTTTCCCAGATGATCTAAAACTTGCTGACATTTCTTCACTTTACAAGAAAGATGATAGCATGAAAAAACAAAATTATAGGCCAATAAGCCTACTTCCAGCTATTTCAAAGGTATTTGAACGCATCATGTATAATCAGCTTTTTGATTACGTTTGCACCTTTTTCTCTCCACTTTTGGGTGGGTTCCGAAAAGGGTATAACACGCAGCATGTTTTGTTGAATTTTTTACAAACATGTAAAGCAAGTCTTGACAATAAGGAACTGGCTGGAGCAATCTTGATGGACCTTTCTAAAGCTTTCGATTGCATAAATCACGATCTCTTGATCGCAAAATTAGCTGCTTATGGTCTCGGCTGGGATGCTATCAAGCTCATCAAAAGCTATTTATCAAAGAGGAAACAAAGAGTCAAAATAAACAGCTCATATAGTAGTTGGAGAGATGTTACGATAGGGGTACCGCAAGGATCAGTTCTAGGGCCTCTTTTATTCAATGTCTTCATAAATGACATATTCTTCTTTGTAAATAATACTAACATTTGTAACTATGCTGACGACACCACTATTTTTGCATGCAATTCAGATCTCAATACTATAATTAACAGATTAGAAATAGACAGTTCAGTACTTGCGAAATGGTTTTCAGAGAATTACATGAAACTTAACGAAGACAAATGTCACCTTCTGATATTTGGTAACAAATGTAAAGACTCAGTAGTCACCATTGGTAACTCCACCATTAAAGAAAGTGATTATGAAAAGCTTTTGGGAGTCACTTTTGATAAAAGATTAAGTTTCACGAAACATGTCGAAAATTTATGCAAAAAGGCAAACCAAAAATTGCATGCACTTGCTCGCCTCTCTCGTTATACGGACCCTGTCCAATTAAAATTGCTGATGGATGCATTCATCAAATCGCAATTCAATTACTGTCCGCTTGTATGGATGTTCCATGACAGGACGATCAATTCTAAGGTAAACAAAATTCGTGAAAGAGCATTGCGAATTGTATGCAAAGATAGTGGAAATGATTTTGTAAATAGTGTGAATAATTCTGTAACCACGCATAAACGCAATCTGCAGTTGCTTATGATAGAGATTTTCAAAACAAAGAACGATCTCAACCCAACTTTTATGAAAGATATTTTTGCAGAAAAAGATAGCTATTATAGTCTGCGTAATGTAAATCATTTGCAGCTGCCAAAAGTAAGGACAACAACATATGGTACAGAAAATATTCAGTATAGAGGCTGCCTTTTATGGTCTTCACTTCCAAGTTTTTTGAAAGACTGTAGCACAATTCAAGAATTTAAACGGAAAATAAAACAATGGAATGGCGATTCATGCACCTGCAGATTGTGTAAAGTTTTTATTAGAGATTTGGGATTTTTAGATTAATTTACTTTTTAGGTTATTCATTGTAAATTATAGTTTCATTTAGTTTAGTTGGCCTTAATTAGCTTTTAGCTATTTTAATCAGAAAAGCCAACTTTAAATAAATAGATAATAATAATAATAATAATAATAATAATGATACCCGAAGTATTTTCATGATGTTTGTTCTATTTTTCTGAGCATTAGAAATATAGGTAAAAGTTAATTTACAAAAAACTCTGTAACTTAGAAATGCATGAAAATCTCATCACTCAAACATGTTTCATTCCCCTCAAGAGTTAAGAATAAAATGTTCATAACAGCAACAACGTATATGATCTGATACTTTCTAAAAATCACCTTTTAAGCCTTGAGGGAAATGAAATGTATTTGCATATTGCTCTAAGTGAAGAGATTTCTTCTCCCTTGTTCTCGCATTTCGAAGTACAGGAATTTTCATAAATCCAATTTTCTATATTTACAATGCTCAGAAAAATAGAAGAAAAGTCACAAGAAATACTTCAGCCTTTCGGGTATCAACCAAACTTTGATTCATTCCAAAACCTTAAGTAATCTTTGCATAACAAATTTTCAAACATGTAAAGTTCTTTTTGGTCCACATTAAGTGACCTGTTGCAACTGAAGATTATAAAAAGGCAAAGCAGTCACACGCGATTACATTCAAAACCCATTTTTACGGTTAATGCAGGGCGGTATTTTGACCAGTATTGTAACTGAAGAAGTGTCTTAAAAATCTTGTCCAAGTGCTGAAGCTTCTTGATTTTTTAGCGATCTGAGAGGTGAGTTCCTCATAAAGAGTTTGTTACAAAACATACGTGTAGGCGAGAAGATGTTTGTTAAAAATGATCAAAATGTTCCTGGGTCAAGCGAAATTGAGGAGAACATTGGCCCTCACCAGGAAGGAAAGAATTTTTCCATCAACCTGCCCTTTTCACAAGGTTCGCAGTAAGCTTTGACTGAGCGGAACACTTTGACAAGATTTGTCAACGGCTGCGATTTTGCAATTAAATATTGATGTAGAAGTGCAGTGCGATGTTTTGTGTTGTGTGAAATGAGAAGCCGAACAAGTACTTACTGTGATCTAGGCCAAAGAGGAGACAGGTGTATTGTTTACCTTTCTGGGGGTATGTACATTCCGTTAAACGTTAATTCACTCTACAGGCAACTTACCACTTGAGCAAATTTCCTAGCGAAATCACTGATGAATTCATGGAGTTAGCAGTGGCTTTAGCTAAGGATACTGGGCAATCTAAATATAGCCTATTGTATTTGATGATCTAAATAAATGATCAAACAATAGAAAAATAAGTGGCACATGGCCTTATTTTGTTCTATTTTTAGACAACATTGTTATGTCTCTGTTCATTTGCTGTAAAGTTGAAGCCATGCTATCATGACCCTGATTGTATAAATAAGCAATCCATAAGAATTAGGCCAGCTTCAGTTTTTTTTTCAGTTATCTCAGTGGCCACAAAATTCACTCTTGGATAAAGATCTGATTCTCTTTATTCAGGAAGGAAAGCAAGATCCCAAGGCATACTGTAGGTATACTAGCTATAGGTATACAGTAGGTAGGCATACGATCCCAAGGTATATGTGTGGTGAATACTGAACTAATAGATCCTTTGTTATTGATTTTATCTGAACTTCCAGCCAATCATAGCAAAGACAGTGCATACCTTTAAAGTAATTCGCCTAGAACAGACCTTTTTTGTGTGCGCATCTTGCATGTTTATTCAACAGCAATGCGCAAACTTTTTGCAAGCCTGTTAGAATTGCCCCCTTTTGTTTACCACTGTTTACTATCTACTTCCTTTGGGAATTTCTAATATATGTCATTGACATTTTACTGGCGAATTTTCATATCAAGAAGATGCTATGGAATTCGCCTATTCGCTTGGAATGGACGGGAAATTCGCTTAAATGGAGACCCATCTCAACTTTTGAAGGGCTATTTATGGCTCATTGATATCTCAGCGCCGGTTCTTTTTTTCCTTTAGGCCTCAACATGACTAAAAAGTGTCAACATTGTGCCAACGTGGTAGTCAGAGTACACACACGAGAACGTTCTTGTTGCTGTGAATCAATAAAAAGCTGCAATGGAAACCAAGCATATGATATGACAAATCTCAACTCCATCATTTTTAGTCCAACACTAAAGGTTCAAGTCAAGAAGATTTTCTAACAGGAGGCAATACTGACAAATCTTATTTCACAATCCCAGCTTGACCATGTGTACAGTGCCCTTGTCGAAAGCGATCTGCGATATGCCAATGTCATCTGGGGGAGTCTTCCAAAATCAAATTGAATACCCTCCAACGTCTGCAGAATAGAGCCCGCTCTATTATTGATAAGGCCAGACTAAAAGAGAAATGGTCTCATAATTGGTTGACCGTTAAACAACTAACAAAATTCGATCGATCAGTTATGACAAACAAAATAATCAACAGGCAATGTCCCGAAAGCCTTTGAGATAAATATGAACATAGGACTCAGAACTCAAACTATAGAGCAAGGAATTGCAGGGACCTACAAATCCAAAAAATTATGTTGAATATGTTAAGAAAGGCTTTTATTACTCGGCTCTTAAAGCTTGGATCCATATTCCCATTAATATCCGAGAGCTCCCCACCTTTAGTGGATTCAAAAAGCAACTGAAAGTTTACTTTAAGAGCTAAAAGTCAACTTGAAACACGACCCTAACAGGACTCCCTGGAAGAGCAGCTGCTATGTAGAGAGGTTACTGTACATAATTTTATCTTTAATAATAATAATAATAATAATACTTTATTTTGACAGGGTAATTCAATCAGCTATATGAATAAAACTGCTATCAATAGAAGCCCTGTTTGAAATTAAAGATGAAAAATGTAGTACTTAAAAAAGAAAGATACAGATAATTCATAAAACGTTCAAAATTGTCAATAATAATATAATAATAATAATAATATATGGATTTGAGGGTATGAAAAGCTAAATAGCCTATGTAGCCCTATTTAAAGTTTCTTACAAAACTCAACTGACTACAAACTTGTTGTAATGTCCAATAAANAGGCAATGTCCCGAAAGCCTTTGAGATAAATATGAACATAGGACTCAGAACTCAAACTATAGAGCAAGGAATTGCAGGGACCTACAAATCCAAAAAATTATGTTGAATATGTTAAGAAAGGCTTTTATTACTCGGCTCTTAAAGCTTGGATCCATATTCCCATTAATATCCGAGAGCTCCCCACCTTTAGTGGATTCAAAAAGCAACTGAAAGTTTACTTTAAGAGCTAAAAGTCAACTTGAAACACGACCCTAACAGGACTCCCTGGAAGAGCAGCTGCTATGTAGAGAGGTTACTGTACATAATTTTATCTTTAACTGTATCTAATGTATTCAATAAAATTATGATATTTATTTTCTTATTTAGTATTGCGTTTTTAAGCTGAAGGGATTTTGTGTATAAAGAATTTAAAATGAAATGAAAACTGAAACTTGTTGCTTCATAACGGGTGGGCCAAAAAAGTACCCCCCCCCCCCAATATTTTGATGCATTCATGTGGCACTAAGTACAACATAAAATTAATATTAAGTAAAAATCAGATGGTCACAAAAACCATTGTAACAAAATCACTACTCACCAAAAGCACAAGTGGACCAAAGACAGTGTCCAACACAAGAATTATTCTCTCAAACATTTCACTGCATAGTTTCAGCATCTATTAGAATATGTTTTTTTTAATAGTCACTATATTACATACTGTGAAAGAATTTGCGGCATTGAAAAATAATGGTCGAACACGTCAAAATTAAGAAAATTTGCATTTTTACCATAACATTTTGTTACTTACAGACCAAGATATGATATCATGCTATAAAGATACATTCAGTTCTCTCAACTTGACAAAGATCAATTCAAGAATCCCTCGTGTTGCCACGATAAATGAGAAAAAACGTAATTTGCGCAGAAATTATTCAATAATCAAAAACTGCTTTGGTGGGTTATTGTTGATGATTAGTGATTTTGTTACTAAAATATTAGACTAAACGTTCTTATAATTCTTTTGGGTTTATGCCATTGAACATTTTCAGGTTTTGGTTTATGCTTTTGGGTTGAATGGGTTTATGCCCGAAACGTCGTACAAAATTAAACTCTGTTCAAAGTACAATTATTTATACTGTATTTGTTTGTTATAATTCTTTTACCATAAAAGCTCTATTTAGCCCCCCCATCTCTATTAAGCCCCTCCCTTCTGGGACAAAATTATAAATAAGCCCCCTTCTCTATTAAGCCCCCCCCCCACTTGTATCAAATGTGAGAGGATACCGAAGATTTTCCGTTTACCAGATAAAACAAGTTTGGATGTTAATTTTGATATGGTTTGGAATTAAAACTGCGTTGAATTTGTGTATTTGACTCGTAAAAGTGTATGTTGACTCTGCAAAGAATGACGTAAAAGACCTAAAAGCTATTGTTTTCATATGACTTTGTGAATAAGTCCCCCTCTCTGATAAGCCCCTCTCTTTTAAGCCCCCTTCTGGAGTCTCCGAAATTAAATAAGCCCCCGGGGGGGGGGGGGGTTTAATAGAGCTTTTACGATATATTTTCAGGTCAAAAAAGTATGCTTTACAGGGTGAGTAAAAAAAAGTTGTAACATTTGACGGCCTGTCATTTGCTAGCTAGTCATCAAATTCTTTCAAGCTGATTCTCAATTTTTAACTAACATACCAACTTAGGCAATAAAATCAGTTGGTTAAAATCAGTCTTATCGGTTGATCAGCACATTTGATCAGCAAATTTGATCAAGGATTTGTTGGCATGTTTTGAAGGATTCTGAGACTTTTTTTATAAAATCGCTTGTAACTCAAGAAAAACAAGACAGATTTTAACTGACTTATCTAAGTTGACATGTTACCAACACAATAATGAGCAATTTAAAGGAATCTGATAAGTAGCTAGCAAACTACAGGCTTGCAAACGTTTAACATTTTTTCAATCGCTCCGTTTTATTTCTAAAGATCCGTTTCTTACCATAAACACATAAACAAAAGTTTGTAAGTAAGAGTTCTTTGACGCTCACGCTTAAAGCATAAATGGTAGTTAGTATTACTCAAGAATAAATGTTAAAACACTTTCTAGTAAATGAGCTATTTCTAGAACTACCGGTTGTCTCAAAAATGTACCCCCTTTGGACTGGAAAATGGAACAAAACGATAAGATATCGAGACTTTCCGAGTGCACATCTAAAAGTTTTAATCTTCACCTTGAAAGCACATACCTTGCATTTCAAAATCTTCCATCAAACACCAGAGATACGAGTTCACAAAGTCAAAATTTAAAGTACACCTGAAACCAGAGGTTTTGAAAAGGACCTAGCCACGATTTGATATCATGGGTATTTTCCAAACGAAATGTAATAGAAGGACCAATTCCTCAAAAGAAAAGTAATTTTAAGCACAATTGAAACATTAAAAGTATAATTCTTTTCAGAAGTAGAAACTAAATATTAAACCAAATATTCCTTTGCGAAAAGTGCCCCTGATATCAAATCATGGCTAGGCCCTTTTTCAAAACCTCTGGCTTCATGTGCACTCTAAATTTTGACTTTGCAAATTCGTATCTCCAGTGTTTGGTGGACGATTTTAAAATGCAAGGTATGTGCATTCAAGTTGAAGATTAACAAATGTAGGTAAGTATTCGGAAAGTCCCGATATCTTATCATTTTGTTCATTGTTCCATTCAAACCGGGGTATTTTTTTGAGACGCCAGGTAGATTTTAGGCTGGGGAGATGAATATGATCGGCAAATTTCAGAACGGCTGGGCAACATTTAGGCCAAAAATTGATCAACATGTTAGAAGCGCCGGGCCTGCGATCAAATTTGGTTTCTATTGTAAAATTGTGTGTACGGAAATTTACTATAATTAAAGCAGTAATTGTTTAAAATGGATCAGGAAGCGACCCCCGGCGTTGATGGCTTTCCTTAAATGAACACAATCATTTCTAAAGTATACGGAGTACAGGTGATAGGCGAATGGTTGCTAAGCGACCAAATCTCATTGTTTATCCACTGCTCTTGTCGAAAGCTTTTACTATGGTCATTCATTTATCTTGTACACTCACACGTTGCAGAGACATCTCTTTGCGCAGGAAGAAATTCCAACTAGAATAAGATAAAATTTCAAGAATTTTCTAAAAGTTTTGAACTATAATCTTCGAGGTGTTTTAGTGAAGAAATTCCAAGCTCAAGGCAACAAACAAGGAAACAGTCGACGTATATCTTCGTCCTCAAGCACAAGCAATTGGGCAGGTAGGTTAGTAGTAAGTGTTTTTTTTGTAGGAACAATCTACAAACTATACAACAATGCATACAAAGATATCTTGTCGCTCCGTTCGTTAACATGGTTTTTGATAAAGTGCTAAGGTCGATGGAAATTTTGTTTTGAATTAGATTTTGCAGTGATTTAAGCCTTATAAATAGTTTTGCTGGAATCTGATCATTGCAGTAACACCTGCTGCTCTCGTTTTAAATCAAAACAGATTCTTGCTTATTTTAAACTTTCCCACCGTTGTTCGTGACAGTCACTCGCTAAACCTAATTTAAATACAAAGTCGACTCTTATTTTAAATATAAAGTTGAAAATTAGGACTCAAGTCCTTTTCTATCAAACTTGTCCAAATCTATGATGTTTTGCCATTAAGCATTTGGTATTAACTCCTTCCTTGCTCATTTTTAAACTTGCAACCGCTGTTCATGACAGTCTGTCCAAACTTATAATTTTGATACAAACTCGACTTTGAAGATTAGGATTCAAATGCCTTTCTATCAAACTTGTCCAAATTCATGCAGGGACTGATCCAGCACGAAGTTGAAGGGGGGCAACCTGCAGAGAGGGCGCCGAAAATATGATAGAAAGTAAGCGCGCGGGAGGCGCGCGAAAATTTTTGGACTCCTATTTAAGAAATTTCTTTGGTTTTTCTACTAAATAACGCGTTGATTTATATGTTTTCTCCTATATTCTGATCAAAACAGTTAAAAAAGAGCGCGCTAGGGTCACGATGAGGGGTGCACTTCTTGCTAAAAAAGCTGAGTTTTCATGATGAAGGGGGCAGTTGCCCCCACTTGCAACCCCCTAAATCATCAAATTCATGATGCTTGGGTATCTCGCATATTATAATAACTTCTTCCTTGCTCATTTTTAAACATTGCAACCGACTGATTGTTCATGACAATCAGTCCTAACATAAACTCGACTCTGAAAATTAAGATTCAAATGCTTTTTTATCAGACTTGTCCAAATTTATGATGTCTTGGCATTTAGCATTTTGTAATAACACGTTCCTTGCTCGTTCAAGTTCAATGAAAATCAGTCATACAAATTTATTCCAACAACTCCGAAACTAAAGATTACATTCCTCACTATGCAAAAATCCTAATTTTGTGATGTTTTTGCATCTCTCAATTCTCCTGCTCGCCCCAAAGCTTTGCTGCCTCTGTTCATGACAATCGGGATGACACTCAGTCAACAAATTTATTCTAAATATAAAACTTAACCTTGACAATCATTGTTAAACGTCTCCATAACACACGATCCTGTCATGCTCACCTTTCAAATTTTCTACAACTGTCGATGACAATCAGTCATAACATCTATTTTGAATTTAAACTCAACTCTGAAAATTAACTCCAAGAATAAACTTCCTTACTATCCATCATTTTCAACTTTCTGATGTTTCCCTTGCTCATTTAAAAACATGGTAACTGCTATCTATTCAGTTCTATCAACGTCTCTATCTAATCTTTGCATATCTTCAAACTCCATTTTGTTATACTCCAAATCGAAGAAAAATCAATCTAAGATATCAGTAAAGTAAATTCTTTATTGTACAACAATCCTTATCATCTAACGCCTTCAATGTTCACATTAAAAGTGGTTTTCCATCTGATTTTTAAGTATTTTCTTGGCATGCTATGACTCATAAAAACGTCCTCCTGTTGAAAAACGATAGCAGCAAAACTATTCACTCTATTTCAATTGAATTTTTTTCATTTATGAATTCATTTTGTAGAAGCAAGGCCAACTTAAGTCACGTGATCAAGATCGTCAAATTCTATTCTTATCCTTTTCAAATCGGTCATGCCGGTCTAGATTTTTGCCCGATTTCCCGATTTAGTTTGGAACCTGCTTCTGGAAAAGCTTGAAAAAGAACAAAGCGTACCATGAAATTTCATCACGTTCATACTATTAACAGAAAAATCAAATGCCAGCATGGTGTCTCGTGGAGTTTTAGAGAAATACGTTTTTACATATAATTACGTCATTGCACTATATACTGAGCTATAGTTTGTTGAATTGCTTTATGAATCCATGACTGTACATTTAACAAAACTTCGAAAATTATGTCACGCACTATGTTGATCATTCAATAGCCACTCAATAGACGATTTCGCTAAAGATGGCGTCAGGGAATTCTTACCATAATCCTTTGCGTTTAAGAGAATTTTGATTGATTTGATTGATTGATTTATCATGGAAAGCAAAGGATCATGGTAAAAAATTCCCTGATGCCATCTTTAGCGTAATCGTCTATTGACTGTCTTTGTAGCTACCGGATGAGTCACAACAAAGCATTGGCGTTTGTTGAAAAGTACAATCACAAATTACGCACCAACTTCAGTGCATCGGAGAATAGCTTGGGAGTAGAAATGCTAGCATAGGCGTGAAAATAAATTTCACTAAAATCGCTCGTGCACTTCTACAGTATAGGCAATTGTGGTTGAAAGCTGTTTTAGGGGATACTCCAAAAAGATGAGTAAACTTCATGAGCTTTTATTCTTTTCTGAAATATCAAACATTGACAGCGAGCAATATTGATGTGTTGCTTATTCAAAGAAGTACTGTCACGCAGCCGATTGGTTCCAAAAAGCGAACGGATCGTATTGTTGTACAAACAGGCGCCATTGTGTGCTCAGAAGAAACGGCGAATGACTGTACAACAAGAGCCCATTGTTTCAGGAACCAATCAGCCGCATGAAAGTACTCATTCGCAAAATATAAAAGATGCAAGTTGCATCAAGCTAAATTTGATAGTAATTTCTTGTTGATTCTTGTGAAAAAAATGGTGCGTGATATACGATTGAATGTTCTGGCAAACGTAGCGAACAGTCCATGATAGTGAACAGTCCATTGTTGGCTGTTGTTTGGCAAATTGAATTAAGGATAGGATTTTTGGCTAAATCCTAATTTCAAAAGGAAATAATGCACCTAAAATTACGAGAAAAATCTAAAAAATTAGATTGAAGCCTCAATAACATGATAAAATTAACATCTTATAAATTAGTTGAATACCTTTTCCTGCACGATTTTTCAAACAGTGGATACATTTTTCCGACTCACCCGGTATTTTAAAGGGTCTGTTTCAACCAGCATGCATGGAGCGTGTCATCTTATCGTTGGCCTTTGTTGTTGCTTCGACAATAAAGAGACGACACACGCGAAGCATGCTGGTTGAAACAGACCCTTTAACTCACAGGGCATTTCTTTAATGGTTGTTTGTTTCCGCTTTCAAAGTTGATGGCTGACGTTCCCTAGCTAGCTAAATACTTTACAAACATGTTTGCATGATTCAACACAGAGCAAAATTCACGTTTTACTGCTAGTTCTCAATACTTTTACTTTTCGCAAGGTTCTTTCAAAATGCTATTAAATTTGACATGATGTGGAAAAGGAGTGGTGATTTTTATTTTTGGTACGAAAAAGGCATGTTTTTGTAGATTGCATAAATAAATAAATAAATTTTTTCACAGTAATTGAATTGCCTAGATTCTGGCTAGTCATAATATGGCTGATTTCCTAACAAAAATGGTCCTTGTATAAATTCAATCCAATCTCGCTTCATTTCTTCGTAGGGAAGATCTTATATTCAATCCGCTGAGACAAAACAGGCTGCCCGATCTTCATAGAAAAATTTTAGTTGATTTTGGACGTTCGCAACGAGCAACGAGTGGCTTTGTCAATCTAACATCGCTCTTTAGTGATTAAGCTGCTTGCTCACAAGGGAATAGTTCAATCAGATCCCGTCTACATGATGCCAACAGAGTTTTTTAATTCAAACTGTTAGGAAATAGGCCTAATCGGCTACGGTTTGCTTACATCCAATTCAAGTGAAGTGGTCTATCTCTTGAAAAACATATTTTGATTTCGTTAACATATTTAAAGCCTTAAAAACTTCTGCGATGAATGCAAAAAGGAGAGTATGGTCACATGACTTGAAATGGGTGCCATTAGCCTTAGCCGATTAGGTTCATTCTGCTTGGTGCCAATCGGCAAAGTTTACAATTGTGTTGGCAGAGGTGGGGGGGGGGGGTATCATTAGTATAGAGTAGTACGGGATTGTGCCTTTTGCGGATTTATGGGTATGCTTTTCCTCAGCTGCCCCGGATTCAAGGATGCCCTTTTGCAAATGAAAAGTATCCCGAGTGGCAGAGCATTCAATCAGTATCATTCAAATCCACTCTACCGGGAGAATTGTATATCACTATATCCTAAAAGCTAAAACGTCGTAACATTAAGATACAGACTTGTGTATGGCTACTTTCAAACCATTGTTTACCTTCCCACATGTTTCCTTTTACTTAAAGTGCTTTATCTTGATTGAGTATAGACGTATCGTCAAAATATTAACATAAACTAATGCTGGTCTCATGTAAATGCGAGCTCATTTTCTTATACCAGCATCCCGTAAACATAGCGTGCCTTAGTCTACTTAATGTAACGGATCGCATGTGTGTTACGTAAGACCTATCGAGGTAAAATAGGTCAGCTTTGGGTTAAAATAGGAAAGCAAAAAATGTGAAAATTTTGTAAAAATCCTGATTCACAGATTTGCCCTTGCTACAACTCTTTGAGCTACCCCCTCATTGGTATTGCAACTGTTCATTTGCCAATTTTCCATCCATCAACACTACCTTTTTAAACTAAGCTTGCCCATTTTACCTCCGGCAGACCCTACTCAATTTAAAATTGCAAACGCAGGATAAAAATTTCACGTCTTCAATATTGGAAAGAGCACAGAATAGACACAAACTTTAGGCCTTCGTGATTTTCTCACATGGAAGATTGAATTTAGTGAAAGAAGCAACGTTTCGTGTCAACTTCATAGATGATTTTACAGCGATTGATCAGTTTCTCATCTTAACTTCAACTCTTCGATAAATTCTTCTTTATTTCTCAAAATAAAATTTAAAGTTTTATCTCCTCCATCATACACTTGATGTCTTACTTTAAGTGGCGGAGCCAGCTAAGTGAGAAAGCAAAATTCCACAATGTTCAAACTGGGGTGGGAGCAAAAGGTATACCCGGATATTTTTATTGCACAGTTCATTGGCAATTATGGCCAAATTTTAGGAAATGGGGATATTTATCCCCTCCCTCCCAGCCTCGCCTCTGCCACTACTTACTTTTGCAACTTGAATGTCTTCCAATATGAGTAAGACTGACCATTGAATTTATACAAGAAATTTTGTACAAAATGTAAACACGGTGAGCCAAATAGATTACACTGAAAAGATTGGTTTGGAAGTAAATAATTTGCAACTAACGAATATTAACGACAATTTGATTGCAACTGGTTCATCTATATAGTACCCGAAAATATCTATCTGTAGTCAAAGAATTCAGTTATCAACCTTATACAAGAAATAGATTCAGGGCAGTTTGAACTGTAAAGATCGTTTTTGAAAGGAAATAACTTGCAAGTAACAACTACATGCTGTGATTGGAAATTTAACTGCTATCGAATCATCAACATAGTTGCAAAAGACATCCATCTGCAGTCAAGAAAATTCAACCATCTATTTGCTCATAGAAATAGAGTAGAGAAGCTTAAAATGAGAAGATTGTTTTAGAAGGTAATAACTTGGAAGTAACGACTACATGCTATGGCTGACAATTTAATTGCTATTGAATCGTCAACATAGTTGCAAAAGACATCTATCTGCAATCAGAAACTTAAGCCATCGATTATATAATAGAAATAGATTAAGAAGGTTACAACTAGAAAGATAGTTTTCAGAAGGAAATAGCTATCAAAATACGACTAGATGCTACGATTGACGATTTTTTATTGCTAACGAATCGTCTACATAGTTGCCAAAGATATCTGTCTGACGATAGCAAATTAAGATACCGATTTTATAACAGAAATAGATTCGTAGAGTTTAAATTGAAAAGATAGTTTTAGAAGGAAATAACTATCAAACAGCTCAATTGCTATCAAATCATCAATATAGTTACCAAAGCCATTTACCTGCAGTTAGTAAATTCAGATATCGATCTTAGAATAGAAAAAGAGCCCCATCGTCCCATTCCGATCGCCGGCTGCTGTGTACGCTGTTTGTTTACAGCCTCACGATGTTTCTTTGCAAGGGGGTCTACCAATTAAAAAAGCGAGATAAAGCATACAATGCTGATGCCATGAGCTTCAAGTCCATACGTGGTTTATTTTTTCTGATGAGTGAGAAGTTAAAAAAAGGCCTACCAGCCTGCCTGTCATGGAATCGCAACTAGTCGCCATTTGTTCCTTCGTGTTTCCTTGCATCAATTATATTTTCTGTAGTTTCTATACTACTGTTGCTCAGAAACCGCCGTCAAAACATTTCAACCTTAACCCCAACTCTTTAATGGAATATTTACAAAAGATTTTATACATAGCATCCCCTAGTTCCCAGCAGGGGTAAATTTTCCAACTGCAGTCAGATTGACTAGAAATCGCCCTCTTCCGATCACGAAATTTGGCCTCGAATCCTCTGCATGGTTGCTAGTGAATTGATTCTCTCTCAATGAAGAGACGGGGCTGGAAGGCGAAGTAAACAAAGAAACCTCACCAAGGGGTTTCATTGATTTAGTATGTGAGTGAGGGCGATCATATACACACATCTATTTGCAGATAGCAAATTTAGCCATTGATCTTACAATAGAAATAGAATAGAGAAGCTATGAATGACATCCCGCCACTATGGAATCATCTAGCGTGCACCAATCCGCTACAGGTACCTTCTGCGTCCCTCAAAAAACTGGCTTTACAATGGGTGCTGCTCGTGGCTCATATTGACCAAGTAATAACTATCAGACAGACTAAGTAATGTTCACTAAACAACTTTATTAAATGACGATGTAGGAATCAAATTTAATTTCAGGAAGCAAGAAGGCATCTATCTCGTGCGGTTTCAAAAGTATCACACAGCAAAATTTCCGATATGATCGAAGATTAGACTTTCAATCTGACTTTTATTACAACATAATTCTCAAAACAAACAGCATGCTCTCAAGAAACCCAGATATTGATCCCGTTGGTCTTATTTTACCTTTATTAAAAAAGGACTGGATGAGCTATCTTAAATAGTCATGCAATAACTGAAAATTTTATTACTATGGAATCATCTAGATAGTTTGCATAAGCCAATCCACTATATAGCAAACTTTTAATCTGACTTACAATACAATTCTCAAAACAAACAGCATGCTCTCAAGAAGCCCAAAGATTCACCCCGCAGGTCCTATTTTATTTCATTAAAAGGAGGATTGGATGAGCTATTTTAAAAATAGTTATGCAATAACTGACAATTTCATTACAATGAAATCATCTAGATAGTTTGCCTAAGCCAATCCGCCATATAGCAAACTTGCAATCTGACTTACAACATAATTCTCAAAACAAACAGCATGCTCTCAAGATACCCAGATATTCATCCCGATGGTTTTGTTTTGCCTTCGTTAAAAGGAGGATTGGATGAGTTATTTTAAACAGCAGTTTGGATTTAAATTAATACGCCGCACTCTTCAAGAGAATCTATACAACTCATTGTAATGTTATGAAAACATCATAAGAAAGGTCTCTATTGCATTGGGATAGCTTTCAAGAATAAGCCTATTGCTATAACAACATCCATCTGGTGAAAACTGTGGAAAGAAGGGATTTAGATCACAGGGCAAGGACTTAAAGTAATATCGTTGTATACAATTAAATAAAATACCGGTTGAGTAAAAAAAGTATCGGCGTTTGACGAAGTGTAAAATCATGAATAATCCATCAAATTTAACTAATTAAAATGCATTTTTTGTTGAAAGGCTAACTTAGTTGTTAAAATTTGCTTACTAAACTCGATTATATGGTCCAAGACTTATTGAAGGTTTTTGCATAGAAGCTGCTTTTGGTATGGCGTGAAAAATACTTGAAATTAACATAAAATTTTGTCACCCATGCTCGTACAGTTTGCCAAATGTCTATAAATGTTTTACTCACCCGGTGTTTTTCGGAAAATTGAATTGGATTAATCAAGACAACCTATATTAACTAAACCTTGAACAGTCCTCAGATATAACTGAAAAATAATACATAAAACACAACTGTTATTTTGACAAATGTTTCTATTGTAAAATCTTCCTCAAGAATACCTTATCATAGGAAATGAACGTTGCATAAGATTAACGCGAAATGAAACAAAGTCACGTTAATGAAAAGAACCTTGATTTCTGTAATCTAATATCAAGTACTAAAATTAGGATTCTACAAGATTTGAACGTCAGTGTCACTTGTATTTTGATGTTTTCCAGTATATTTTGCTGTTTGATTCGATTTTTATTCTGCTCAACTTTCGAACTCGTTTTTTTTATATATATATATTCTCATAAAATGACAACAATGACAAATTACAAAATACGATACCACAGGGAGCATGGTAGTATGTAGGTAGTACATATCAACCCTACGGCCATTATATAGAACTGCGAGTAAAAAGTAATGCAACTAAAAGAAAACCAATTACAAATACAGGTGTTACATTTAAGCAAAGGGAATGTTAACGTATGGGAGGGTGAACTCGTTTCGAACACAAACTATAATCTTCGAAAAAATGACATCCTATTTGTTCCTAAAGTTAAAACTACAAATTATGGTATAAAATCTATTAGCTTTTTGGGTCCAAAGATTTTAAATTCTCTTCCAAATGAAATAAAGGCATCAAGAAATGCAAACCAATTAAAAATACTCATAAAAGATTGGTATTTCGAAAATCAATGCGCCTGCAACGCTTTCAGTCAATAGATTCCATAATGCAATCTCTTAAGTTTACGGTAAACGTTTGTAGGCCGAAAAAGCCAATTTTCGGATTTTTTCAAATCTCAGAAACCCAACTTTTAAGAAACACAAAGATACCATCTTTGGAAGTAACAGACATGTTGAAAAATTATAATTCTTGATCGAAGGAAGGATGCTACAACTTCTCACGCAAAGTTTTTCTGTGTCGTTTAAATTATAATCCTAGCTTTTTGACCTATTAAGGTTACGGTAAACGTTTGTAGCACAAGATTGGGTTTTCTCTCCCCAAAAGCCAAACTATTAGCGGGGTCTAGTTAAACTATACATCATTCGATGCGTAAGAATGTAGGGATTCTAACCATATCAAAATAATTGGCAAAGCTTGTAAAAGGATATTTTCCAGGCAACTTTANTAATCAGTTAATCCATATGTGGAACAAAGAACATGAAAAGAGATGCACTTTATGCAATCATAACACTGAGTCAGTTGCTCACTTAATGAGTTCGTGCAGAAAATTTAAAGATTTATACTCTCGGCGACACGATCGTGTGGTCAACACAGTAAGTGAGAAAATCCAAAACTCGAATCCAACATCGCATTTATTCGTAGATAAGATGGCAGAGACAGTTTTTCCAGCTCTTCGAAATGAAATAGAACAAATAAGCAGCAGAAAGCCAGACATAATTGAACTGAAAGAAAATGAAAAAGAGTGTGAAATTATTGAAATTACAGTTTGTTTTGATACGTATATGGAACAATCGTATGCAGGAAAAGCAGAGAAGTATAAAGAATTGATCAGAATACTTGAAAATAATGGGATTAAGGCAAACATAAATGTGTTATGTTTTGGATCACTTGGTTCAGTTCACAAGAATGTTAGAACATGTTTGAAAAGATTAGGACTGTCACATGAAGAAGCAAAAGTGACGATGAAATGGTGTGGGGTCTAAAATATGATAGGTGGAAACATTATTTGGCGGGAAAGATGCAAGTTAGTACACGAAGAAAGGAACAGTGAACATTGAAGGTAAGGAACAGTGAACATTGAAGGTAAGGAACAGTGAACATTGAAGGTAAGGAACAGTGAACATTGAAGGTCTGACAGACAAACATTTGACGCTGAGACTTTTATTTTGTAGTTCTCGTTAGTCAAAGGATATTAGAAAGTATTATTATTATTATTATCATTATTATTGTTATTATTATTATTATTATTATTACACGTTGTGAATTAAAAACCCTAACAGTTGTGATTACATCTCCCTTAAAAACGGTTCCGTGGTCCGATAATTATGATTAGCATATTGGTTAAAGTAAAAAGAGCAGGTCCCATGTGCAATGCGCAGTCTTTAACAAACACTGCAAATCATTTGCATAAATTTGTGGCTGAGAATGACAGCTGGATGGCAAAATAGCATTGAAGTGATTTTCACAAGAACGGTTGATTAATCTTGCAGACGATCTGGATCGAAGCCAACTAGAACTCTACAAACTTCGACGATATTCTCAATTCATTTAGGCCACTGTCAGCCAAAACCGTGAAAACGCATAATTTCGACTGAACATGACAAAGGAAATTAGAAAAACTTGAAGCATAGTGAAGATCAATACTTCATCAGAATCAAAGCAAAATAAAACGGGGGTACTATCGACTTACTTTTCTGTACATATTTTGCAAGCGACAATTGGATCCACCAATCGCAATCCTATCTTCTCAGAAAAGGCTGTTATTTTAGTATTGAGGGTTCCTTGATAAAGTTTCATTTAATTCCTTCGAAAAAGCATTCATTTTATTGCGCTAAAAAGTGAATTGAACAGCAAATAGCAACATGTGGTATACAAAGATTTTATAAGTAATAGCATGCAAAGGTATTATAGAATGCAAACCTTTTTATTGACCTGATTCTCTTAGGTATTACTAGCTTCTTAAATTCTTGGCTCTATTTAAATACCTTTTCGTAATGTGATAAAAAAGAGTCATTTTTTCACCAGGAAACGTACCCTACTATTTAGACAGTGGAATGTAATGGAGTTAATCTTGCTGGCCAAAACTGGCAGCGTATTTACCAGGGGCCTGGGCCCTAATAAACGTATCCCACTTTGATCATATCTGCCACAATAATTCTTGCTTGGATTAATCTAACTCATAGTTTATTCGGTGGCTACCTTAGATTTTGATATAATGACTAGTATTATTTGCGACTTAAGAGAAGAGTGGTTAATCAGCAATCCTTGATTATATCTACCACAATAATCCTTTGGATTAATCTGACTCATAGTTCATTCTTAGCCCTCGGTAAAGCTACATTAGATTTGAGATAATGATTAGTATTATTTGCGACTTACGAGAACAGCGGTTAATCGATAATCTTTAATTAAATCAGCCACAATAATCTTTGCTTTGATTAATCTAACTAATAGCTTATTCAAACGCTTGGTGGCTACCTTAGATTTTCATATATTGATTAGAATTGCTGGCGACTTGAGAGACGTGTGATTAATCAAGAATCTTTGATTATGTATGCCACAACAATTTTTGCTTGGATTAATCTAACTAATAGTTTATTCAAACGCTTGATTGCTACCTTAGATTTTCATATATTGATTAGAATTGCTGGCGACTTGAGAGCCGTGTGATTAATCAACAAGCTGCACACGGACGAGTCATGCTAGGTTGGCAGTTTTCACGTTGCGTGGTAATGATAATAATCATGAGATACAACATTCATTCTGCAACCAGTGACCCAACGGAGACAAATTAATGGCAATAAAACCATCAGCTATCTTAGAGATTATACTCGAATCTTTTACCATCAAATTGAACCACAAAACTCGGCTGGCATCGCTTAACCCTAATTTAACCGGGGGGGGGGGTGTTTTCCACCCCCTGTCGGTTTTTTGCAGAGCATGTATTAACGGCATTAGCTATGACTCTCTAACTTTCTGACAATTACTAGTTATCTATTAGCTACATTTTGACAATAAAATTTTTGAACAATGGGAGTCACGTGACAGATGACAATACCATATTTGGTAGATGGTATTGACAAAATCAATGTTTTTGATATTTTTACAACCAGAATTAGTTTCAAATGTTGATTATTATACCTTAAAAGAATCAGCAAACAAAGACCTTTCATTTTTTATCAAGAACAATGGAATTTGCTGACATCAGCATTTTTAAATGATGACGTAACATGTGCCGCCATTTTGGGTAAATTTTTTCAAAATTTGAAGTTTTTTCCAGCGGAAGTTGTAGAAAATGCATAGAATTGCGTTTTGCAATACATTTAAAGTATTTTTAGCAAGTTTTGTATCAATTTTTGGTCGTAAAACCCACTTCGTTGTTGTGACGTCATCAATATTTGTCATTTTCTTCAAAAATAGAAGTCTAAAAACACCTTTAGGTATTATTTTTGAATTAAGAATGAATAATACGGTAAATAAGATGAAAAATAGCGAATTATATGATATTTTTTTCGTTTTTAGAATGAATTAGCTGGAGAAACATAAATTTTGACATTTTTCAACATTATGACGTCATAGTGACGTCATCTAATGAGATGGCCACACTCAAATCTGCCAATCTGTAAAGAATGGTTAGTACTACGCCCTTTCCAGGTTTGAATGATTTCCCATTAGTCTAAGGCGATTTATAGAGGGGGTGGAAAGCACCCCCCCCCCGGCTATATTAGTTCAAAAAAAGCCCGGTTAAATTAGGGTTAAACGTAGCCTAAGACTGTTTTGCCAAAAATAGCTTGAGCTTGGATTAGATTTTCGATCATCGATTAAAGCTATTAATCATACAGAAATTTGTCCACGCGCCGCTTCCCTAAGGGAGTTGCTTCCTAGGTTTCTATAAGAGGTTGTCTATGCCAATATTTGCGATGCGGAATCATACATTTGCTCAAATTTGGGGTCCGTTGATAACAGCATCAACAAAACCTCAATATTTGAGCTCTGCGACTATGGAAAGGGCACATCGATATTGATTCCTGTTTAACCGTGAAAAAAGGGCCATATAATCAACTACCAATCAACCAAATATGGGGTGCCCTTTATTCACATTTTTTTAATTTAATAATATTCTTTATACACAAGTTAATCCTTCAGCAAATTAAAATATAAAACAACTACTTACAATGATAAAAATTTCAAGAATGCAAACCTACAGCTCTATAAAACCAAACCATTGCTGTTCTTCCAGGGAGTTGTGTTTGAGAGTCTAGCGCAATAGAAGCGTTTTAAGTTGTTTTTTTAAACGATCCAGTGTTGGTAGCTCACGAATTTCGGCAGGTGTATCATTCCAGATCATATCTTGAGAGCTGCACAAGGAAGGCCTTTTTTGTAAATTCTGTCCTATATCTAGGGATCTGTAGATCTTTACAGTGCCTCGTATTGTAGGTCGAATGGAAGATCTCAGTTGGTATTTATCCCGTAGGCTTTTAGCGCATAGTCTGTTCATAATGAGCATCTATTTACAATATGTGGGGTCTCCACACATTTAAGACCAATCTTTAGGGGTCAGCGATGGAGAGTTGGCATGGACCTCCTCGTATTGAAACTACATAGTACCCCCTGGGGCCGATTCGAGCTGATTTGCAAAGTGAGCATTTTTCTGACTCATCCACAATAATTATCTAAACGCCAAAAGATTTCTGAGTCACCCGGTATGATAATTCTAGAGCAAAAAGCCTCCTGCCTCAGAATAAATAGACGTTAAGCGTAAATTTCCTGTGAGGTTATTCCCCAGCAACGAGCAGCTGTTGGGGATGATCGTTCTAAAGCAGTCTTTAAATTGAAAAACTTTATTTTTACAATGAGTACTCGTTTATTTTCAGCCACTCAGTGTTTAATAGACAAGAGGCTAAATTAAAATGGTTGAATTTCAATAGATTAATAATAATATTGAGAATATCTTGGGTCTTTCTCATAAATTATCAATTCAGTTTGCATTTATGATTGCATTTTACTCACAAAATATTTGCTTGCTAATCAGAGATGTCTATTTGGAATTACTAAACCAATTTTAAGAACTATGCTTCCTGATCAGAGATGTCCACTTGGAATTTACTGACCAAATTTTAAGAACTTTTCTCGTTAGCACAGGTTTCAAATCTTTAAAATTAATTGTGTAAATGTTCATACTATTATAGTACTACTACTATAATACTACTACTATTACAGTTCATGTTCATACTGTTGTAAATGTCAATTCTATTTCGATATGAACTTGTTGAACGAAACTTTCAGTAATTTACCGTATAATTCTCCCGCAAACAATTTTGATGTCATCGGGGATGTCATGTCATTTTAATATTACACTACTTTTTGTAAATCTACTAGTTCTGATGTTGTGACGTCGTCAAATGGCTAAATTGTAAACCAGAAAAGCGACAGACTTGTGCTTACTAACATAATTGAGACTTTCATAAAGTCAGGTTTCTTCAAAAAATCTTTATTCTCCATTCATTTAGAAGTTATGATCTAAAATCGACACGGTAGATTGGTCAAACGCCCAATCTATATTGATTGAAATTATTGAAGCCGGCACATGCATGAGCTAAGGAAACAAAGCATTCGTGGGTATTTCTTTGTTCTAATTATAGACGGAAAGACGGACGTATTTACCGGTGCCTATTGCATTTAATTTCTTCGAAGATTTGCACGAATCCTTAAATTTTGAGAATTATAACGACTAAGTAATCTTTGAAGAAAACTAAAAGCATCTTAGTTTCTAAACGAAGTGAACTGCAGAAACTGATCTCAAGGTACCCTTACTAAAAACGGTCAAGGGTCAAAAGGCTTTTTCGTATCGCGGGACTAGACTGTGGAACAGCGTAGAAAGAGAAACTAAATTGGCACCCTCCCTAAACATGTTAAAAAAAATAAACTATCGACGGAGGTGTAACTTGACTTATTTTCTCTCTCTTATCTTCATCTTGGTTTTTGGAAGTTGTATGAATATTGTAAACTGGACTTCGTAATTTCTTATGTTGTTAATTGAATAACTTTCTTTGCTGTTTGTTAATAGGTCAGTTTGAAAAACATTTATATGAAACTATATTAACCTGTATAAATATTTTAAAATGACTGAAAATGAGAGAATGAAAGTTAACTCGTTTAATTTACTCAATAAAAGTATGAGATATGGGAAATGATTTGCAAAAAGGTCCAGATGTTATTACAAAATGCTCGCCAGTTCAATAAAACACCATTAACATTGTCTGAAAGTTGGAAAATAAACTTTTTGCCTGTTTTAGATTAAAGTTTATTTCCCTCAAAAGGAATATATTAAGCAAAATCAACTTTAGATTAAATCGAAGCCAAATTGAGAAATTCACATCAAATCATTAAGATTGTTTTCGTCACACCTCAATTACTCACCTGGTTAAATCTGCCAGTGTTAATTTAAGAAATTGTAGAAAATTATAACTTTATGAAGTTCAAAATACCATTTTTCGAATTGTGGTACGACAACCTGTAACTTGCAGGAGCAAACTGTTATTCCCGCTAATAAGAAGAGAAGGAAAAAGGCCATTTTAAAAGACTTGCAGGAAAATCAAAGTTCCAATTATTCTTTTAAAATGTGAATTTCGTTTAACCATCCGGTATATAATTCGTATGAGACATATTCCATCAAAGATTGTTGGAAATACATAGATACATTGTATGAAAGTCAGGTACCCAGGGCAATTGTTTTAGTAAATCTATTTCATATTGTCATAATTTGTCGATAGTGTCAAAAAGTGTTGTCTCTGACTATTAGGTTTAGTACAAGGTTCAGGAGTTTTGAAAATTTGCCATTGATTTAGTTATTTCCTTGCAAAACTATAGGGTGTCCTAAAAAATTGTTCGACGTTTGATTAAATATTAAGAAATAACGATAAAAAGAAAGGGCTCCTTGGTGAGACAACCCTGTCTCTAAGGCTTTACGTTAATTTTAGACGAGAATCTAGCAAATCCCCTGAAAATTGAACTAGTTATGAGTTTTTAAGGTCAAGTTCATGCAAAAGTTGAAACCAGAGGTCTCAAAATGACATGATATGCAAAGAAGCTCCATAATCGAAGTAAAAGAAGGTTATCGAATGTCATACCTCTCGTTGATATCAGAGCGAAAGAAATAGGACTTTTAAAGTTATTTAATTGCAGTAAATATTGTCAAAATTTGATGAAGAATGCAAGTATCCAAAAATATAAAAAAACCTTAATCGACGAAAATTTTAATCATTTCCAAACTTCGCTCAACAGAATTCCTCAAAGCATCCACTGGCTTGGATAAATTTTAGAAAAAGTTAGGTTATTGAAAATGGTTTCCAAATCCCATTTGGTTTGCTTTGAAATATACCCGGGGGGGCCACTTGGTACCTGATGTGTTATCATGCTCGTACAAAAAAACGCGGGAAAGGGTACCTTTTTCCCCAGGGGGGGCACTTGGCACCTAGACATACGGGGGGGTCAGTCCGAGAATTTTACAGGCCACCCAAAAATATCAGCTAATTTTCACCATGACCCAAAAATATCAGCTCAACTTACATCTTGCACCCAAAAATATCAATAATTTTAATTCACGATTAAATTGTTTCACATAGGTATTTTTGGCCATTTCTTGTTAGAGTTGCCAATTGAAAAAGATGTAAATAAGAGTAGCTGCCATTTTGATAAATATCATATATGAAGATGATGTTCAATTTGGATATTTACAATGATTCAAACCCTCACTACCATCNTCTTCGTCCCTGATTCATCACACAGAATCACACTGGCCATATCAACAATTTTGATAAGTGACTTGTCCGCGATTAGGGTACCTAAACTTGACAAATTCAATGTGACACGGGAAAGGGTATGTTCTCAAGAAAATTTTCCGCGATTAGGGTATGTATTTTGCTAAAAAAGGTCAGCGTTTAGGGTGCATATGTTGTACCTTTGTACGAGCATGATACTATAGAAAAGTATAGGAATGGCCCCCCCGGGGAAATATATGAGAAACAAAGCAAAGGATAGCCCCATGCTACTTTCACTATAAATGATATGAAGAATCCTCTGGTTTCAGCTTTCGCACAATCTTGAACTTCAACAACTAGTACATCGGTGAATATTCAGCAGATTTGCAGAAAATTAATGTCAGATCTCAGGAACATAGCTATAGTACCATGAAGCAAGTTCATTTTATTGTTATTCTTTAATATCTAATCAAACGTCGAACAATTTTTTGGGACACACTGAATGTATTCTGTATTTTTCTATTTTTCTAAAACTATGTCTATTTTGATCTATTTCAGATTCTACAGCACTCGAACACATAGCAAAGACGCAATCATAATGTGAACTTCCCTGCCTGGCGAGAGAGCCCCGGAGATAGCAAGCTGTCAAAGAATTTTAGAGCATATCTAAAGTATATCTCTTTATATTTGTACTACCAATTGACTATCAACAAGAATAGCGTCCCATCAATTTCATCGAGCGATCCCAATAGTTTACCATCTAACATAATTTTAGCTAATGGACAGGTTGACGGTTGATGAGTTTAGGATATAGCAAAGTGTGTTGCTGAAAATAGCTGCAAGCAAATAATCTTAGCAGATTACATATTACAGAAAGATTAAATATTGGATTATCAAATTGGGTATTAGATTAAGTAGATGATCTAGTAAACCTATCTCGACTCTCAGAAGAAATTTTAATAGACTATTAATTGCAAACAATAGTCAGATGCTGGATGATAATCTCAGATTGGAAAGGATTCTTTGTCAAATATAGATGGACGAAGAAAATCGGTGACTTTCCATTGCATCATAAGAAGTTATAAACTTAAACTTAGGTCACCTTCCAAAACCTCAACGTTAAAAATGCAAAACACCCAAGAATGTTCCATACTGTATACTGATATACAGACAACGTTTCGAAGCTTACATTGAAACATCAGCAATATCGAGTTCTTAAGAAGAAAACAGTGGCATAGAAAACAACGGTTTCTAATCAAATCAAATCAAATTTCAAACAGAGCCTAAATCAAGGTTCAAAACCGAAGCAAAACTAAGATGGAACCTTTACCGGTCGTTAGTTTGAAAGTCAACGGCGTTCCTGGGGAAATCAAAGAACTGGAGAGGAGTGCCATTACAGAGGACCAAATCATAAAAATAAACGTTTGTGGCTTCGTGTATGAGACCCTCAAATCAACAGTTGCCAGATTCCCGGACACTTTACTCGGCAACGAAAAACACCGCCAACGGTTTTACATTGCTTCGCGCGGTACATTCTTTCTCGACCGCAACCGGACTGCGTTTGAAGCGATCTTATACTACTATCAGACTGGAGGCGTACTAATCCGACCGCCAACTATTCCCATGAAGTTGTTCTCGAAAGAAGTCCTGTTTTATCGGTTAGGTGAGAACGTGCATCTCAAGTTACAGAAAGAAGAAGGGTTCATACAGGATGCGCATATGGAAATGCCGAAGAATCAATACCAGAGAGCAGTTTGGGAATTATTTGAGTGTCCGGATAGTTCATTACCAGCCCGGTTGCTTGCTGTTTGGTCCGTCCTTGTTATCGTTGTCTCAATCACGATATTCTGTATCGAGACGCTGCCTGCGTTCAAGAAAAAATCGGAACAAGATGACAAACAACAGCCATGGTTCACATTTGAAATCGTCTGTATAACCTGGTTTACAGTAGAGTACATAATCCGCATGTTGGCATCTCCACATAAACTCCGTTTCATTCGATCCTTCCTTAATCTCATTGACTTGGCAGCCATCTTGCCCTACTTCATCACTTTGCCGATGGATAGCGCCAACGCAGCTCCGTTATCTGTGCTTCGAGTCATTCGTCTTGTTCGTGTCTTTCGCATATTCAAATTATCCCGCCATTCGACCGGCCTTCGCATCCTTGGTTACACATTGCGGGAAAGCTCAAGAGAGTTGGGAATGCTAATGTTCTTCCTACTCTTGGGAATCATTCTGTTCTCCAGTGGGATCTACTACGCGGAAGTTGGCCAGAATTCCGAGAATTTTCCAAGTATCCCAGACACCTTTTGGTACTCCTTGGTGACAATGACAACAGTTGGGTATGGAGACAAAGTGCCAAAAACTCCTTGGGGAAAACTTATTGGTTCTCTTTGTGCCATTGTGGGTGTCCTAACAATAGCATTACCTGTGCCAGTTATTGTTTCCAATTTTGAATTCTTCTACAAGCGAGATCGCGTTAATTACGATGAGATTTCTGTCACAGATGATGAGACAGATTCTGGCACAAAACAAAATGATTATGAATGCCTAAGAGAAACAAATGTTTAATTGAAAGTACATATGTACTCTGGAAACAACTTCTTAATACAAATCTATCCATATTGAGCAGAAAAGCCCAAACAGTTAAAAATTAGGGGGAGGCAGAGGCAGAGTATGCAAATTACTTTAGACTAAAAACGACTCCATCCAACTACAAAACTATTCATGCAGAGCTAACCTCCAAACTTTTGAGCAATAAAGGCATTGCATTTCGTGGAATACAATAATTTGCAAAAGACTGCAATTTTGCTGAAGTCTCCTTTCAAAAGCCAAGCATATCTGGCAACCCACGGCAATACTGCTCGAAACAACATCAAAGCTTGATTACCCATTGGCTGTAAACAATTTTGCACTATGTGTCAACGATAACAGATCTCACTTTAACAGTCAAGTTGGGAGACACCACAGAAAAATAGGATCCGCCGCCGCCGGAAAGCATGCCGCTGAGCAGGCCCCTCATCAATGGGACTTGCATATTAAACTTCTAGTAGGTGCGAAATGTACATACATAGCGTACATACATAAGAGACAGGGTAGTAAATTATCGATGGGAAAAACCATACTGTAGCTTGATGCAACTCGTAGCCGAGGATTGTCAAAAGTAATCCGGTGTGTTTGATTGGCAATTCCAAACCTACCGAATCTTGAAAACAGTAGACTTCGCAGAGATGGAAATGTATTCCCAAACAAACACAAAAATCTTAAAATAGCAGTTTTTTTATTCACCATTGCGATTCGCTAATAAAAACAAGAATCTCTCCAAAGTCTGCCAAACCTTCTGCCTTTTGGAGCAGAAGGTCCAGAGGGCCTTCCAAACCTACCAAACATACCCTTTTGAGAATTTCGGAGTCAATCAAACACACATTTCGAGTCTACCAAACCTACCGTTTTCAGAATTGGTACCAATCAAACACACCCATAAAGTCTGTCTTAAATTAGATGTCAGGGGGAAATGTCCGTGAATAAAAACAATTGAAATGTTTTGCATGATTAATTTTGCCTCATAGCAAATCTCACGTGAAATCTAATTTGAGGCAGACTTTAATTTCAACATTAATAACGGCAAGGAAAAAGAATCAGCTTTTTCGAAAGATACGGCAGAACCAATATAGATAAACCTTCAATCTTTTCAAGTCAAGAGGCTAACTTCGATTTGAACATCTATTTTACTTAAATTGGGCATACAGTTCAAGAATTTCTAATCATTCTTCAATGATTTAAATAGATTCAGAAGAAAGCTAGCATAGGCTCCAAATCTTTGAAAAAGGTGTTGTAAATAGCTATTACATCTTTCTTTTCACTTAATGCTTTTGTGGAACTTCAGATACTTTGCTATAACTTTACCGTGAGAACTTTTCATATTTGGATCATTTTCAAAATTACAGCGTTTTATATATTTCAATTCGGTTGAGGTTGTGATGTTAGCAGTCTCCTAAATTAAAAGCCAGAACAGTTTCAGATTTGTGCTTACTGTCATATTGTAGACCTTCATAAACTATTTCTCTCCCGAAAATTCTATCAATTTTCCTCCATTGATTTAAGAGATACGATGGTTTTGCTCTCAAAAGTTTGCTTGAATTATTTTCGAAAAAAGAAAGACGCTGTAATTTTGAAACTAATCAAGATATCAAAATAATTCACGGTAGAACGATATTGAAGTATCTAATATATTCCCTTCAAGCCACGAGATTTAAAGAAAAATGCAATAGCCATTGACACCACCTTCTTTAAAGATTTGGAGGCTATGCTAACAAAAATGGCAGATTCTAAGGAAATAAATGTTCACATTAAAGTTATTTTTCATCAGTAAAATTAGTTATTAATCATTTGGATTGGTGAATAACTAGTGGTCGTATTTTTCGGCAGCCAATAATGACTTACCCGGTAAATATCTTTACAATTGCATCAGAAAATATATCGGTGCAAAACTTCGGATACGCTTTGTATCAAACGTCCTGATATACACGGGAAATTTGGCACCATCCACCAATAAGAAATTTAAGTTACTGCCTCTACAATGTAGACAGTTAGACCCTGTTTACACTGCACCAGTACAACTCCGGATCCGTAACAAAATGGTATCGGATCAGCCTCACGTTTACACTGTTCCTGCTAATCCGTAACACGTTTGTTCCTTCTATCTAGAGAATAATTTCGTTTTGGAGCTGTGTAACCCTCTTGAACCGTAACGAATTTGTAGCAGATCAAAACTGTACCGGTACAGTGTAAACGGGGTCTTATTGAACCTTTAAAATTGTGCAGTACCTCACCAATATTTCATTTAATGAAAAAACATCAATTTCGCTAACTCGTTGAAGTTTCTGTTGCATTTACCGGATTTAAAAAATATCCCCTGAAATTAAATTACCAACTGTCTACTGCTCTGTGATTCTCAACTATTCACCTTGCTGGGAAAGATTTACGAAAAAATTGATCGTCAATAATGAATTATCCTTGCATTGAAAGCGTTTATGTCCCACCCATGGACTTTCAACTCAAATTTTGTGGCTGAAGGCAATGCTTAGCTTTCAAAATAAGTATCTCAACCCCCAAGGCATCAATATCTTATAGCAATGTATCAACATTTAAGTTAGCCATCGAAATATATGATTTCCTGAATTTCAGAGGCATTAAAGCCTTATCCTTGAGCCTTATCCTTATAGTGACTTTGTAACAATAGTAATAAGTAAGTATCTCAACCTCCAAGGCATCAATATCTTATAGCAATGTATCAACATTTAAGTTAGCCATCGAAATATATGATTTCCTGAATTTCAGAGGCATTAAAGCCTTATCCTTGAGCCTTATCCTTATAGTGACTTTGTAACAATAGTAATAAGTAAGTATCTCAACCTCCAAGGCATCAATATCTTATAGCAATGTATCAACATTTAAGTTAGCCATCGAAATATATGATTTCCTGAATTTCAGAGGCATTAAAGCCTTATCCTTGAGCTTTATCCTTATAGTGACTTTGTAACAATAGTAATAAGTAAGTATCTCAACCTCCAAGGCATCAATATCTTATAGCAATGTATCAACATTTAAGTTAGCCATCGAAATATATGATTTCCTGAATTTCAGAGGCATTAAAGCCTTATCCTTGAGCCTTATCCTTATAGTGACTTTGTAACAATAGTATCAGTTGCCTTTGATTGACACGCCATTTCAAAGCAATTAGCAATCGCAGATAAAGGAAATTCTCTCAAATGAAAACAAACAAACAAAGCTGCAAAAGATGCCCTGAAACAAGAATGGCTAACTGTCGCGTTGTGCACGTCAAAGGGCTTCGTTAAAGTAAATCAACGGAGTAGCTTAGGACCTGTTTATGAGGAAGAACGCCTCACCTGTCAGACCCGGGGCTGACAGGTGAGGTTAATTTCAGCCACTGTTTATATGGGATTTTCACCTCACCTGTCAGCCCCGGGGTTGAGTTAGGCGAGATGGAGTAAGGTCTCTCTTCCGTGAAATCAAAACTAATTAACCAATAAGAATCAACGAATGAACCAATTCACCTCACCATACCGGTCGTGTTTCGCTTATATGGAAAAATTTCACCTCACCTAGGTGCGATTTGACTTCTGGTGGAGTGAGGTCTCACTATACCGGTGGTGCTGCGTTCGTCATATAAACGCGAAATGAAAACTACTAAGGATTCTATGGGAAGGTGGGATCTCGCCTGTCAGCCCTAGGTCTGGCAGGTGAGCCCGGGGGGGGGGGTAACTTCCATATATAGAGCAACGGGAACGTGCCGCCCATAAGGATGGGTTTTGAACCTCGAGAATCCTTAAATATGGGTCTCAACATGTAAATGTTCCACTAGAAATGGGTAGCTTTTCAAATTGTAACAGGAAACTTGTCGAGTTTTTGTTTTTAATGTTTGATTTTTTTCGATTTAGTTCTGAAATTTGGTTGGTGGTAGCTTTATTTTCATAATTGTTTTTTTAAAGTAAATTTAACCTTGATTTGATACAAATTCAA
>REGM01000153.1:480858-534716 GCA_004194415.1 Aurelia aurita | reverse complement strand
TTAGGGGAAGGGGGGATCGCGCCTGGCACCCCGAGGTTGGGCAGGTGGGCCCGGGGGGGGGGGGGTAACTTCCATATATAGAGCAACGGGAACGTGCCGCCCATAAGGATGGGTTTTGAACCTCGAGAATCCTTAAATATGGGTCTCAACATGTAAATGTTCCACTAGAAATGGGTAGCTTTTCAAATTGTAACAGGAAACTTGTCGAGTTTTTGTTTTTAATGTTTGATTTTTATCGCTTTAGTTCTGAAACTTGGTTGGTGGTAGCTTTATCTTCATAATTGTGTCTTTAAAGTGAAATGAAGCTTGATTTGTAGCAAATTCAAGTGGCTTTTCCCCTCAAAATCCTTAAAAATGGGTATGAAAAGTGACCGAAAATCCTTAAGGATGGGTCTTTCCCTAAAAGTTGGGCGGCACGCCCCCGTCATCCCACGACTCAAGTTACCCCCCCCCCGGGCAGGTGAGGTGTTTTCCCTCATATAAACAAGCTCTTAGTAGCTTAGCTAGGGGGACCGGGCCAATCTAAAAATAGCCTATTGTATTTGATGTTCTCGATCGATGAAAGCAATAGGAACATTGTTCTATGTTTAGCCTACATTGCTATATCTCCGTGCATTTACTTTAAGAGAATTCAAGAGCATACATATGGAATGCAGACAAATAGATCTTTAAACATCTGTCCTAGCGGATTATAGTCATCAAATCCAGAAGCTGATTAGCAGACATGAAAACTCCAGTATATCTTAGGCGCAAATAAAACACTTAGTGCTCAGCCTCTGAATTAGATGCACAAAGTCCGCGATGCAGATGTTTAGATCTAATCCTCTTCCTTAGATATATACCATTGAAGTCTCTCAACAAGCCCTTTTCACGAGCACAACGCGATAGTTAGCCATTCTGGCTTCGGGGCATTATTTGCAGCTTCGTTAGTTCTGATTTGTTGCTTGAGAGATGCTCCTTTGCCTGCGATCTCTGAGGGCCTGGCAGGCGAGGTGTTTTTCCTCATTTAAACAGGCCCATATAAACAGTTGAAATGGCGTGTCAATCAAAAGAAACTGACTCTATTGTTAGGAAAACCAGCCCTTGTTATTTAGAGCTAACAAATAAAAACTGCTGCTTGAAATTAATCTCAAATCTCGACCAGAAAATTTTATAAACACTCTATGTACCAGATGAGTCAACATCGTAAGCGTGTGCCGAAATATAAGATCATGAATGTTGCACCAATTTCAAGAATCATGGGATCTGTTATTGTTAAAGGACTAGATTAGATGTATACATTTATTCAACTAAAATTGGCCACACTGTTCTAGAATTATTGGCAATTTTGTGTGGAAGCTGTTTTTGAAAAGATTCACCAATGGTCTAATGACCTAATAACTTAATAGATTGAGCAATCGGGGATGTGCCTGCCGACGGCGTCTCAATTTAAGAGAAAAAATCTGGTACAGGATTATGCCATTTGTATTTTGGTTCCTGGACAGGATGTCACTCAAGCGACTTTTTTCCAGGAGAAGTTAAACAATTTAGGAAGAAATTGAAATAATTAACGACTCTAGCCAATTTGATGCACTATATCCCAGGAACAGGTATTGTCTTTCCATCAATTTTTTCCAGGACAGGACAGATCGCCATTGTTTTCCTCCAAGGCAAACTCCCCAGAATAAATCACCAATTAGCGTGCAAAAAAGGTGCTACTATGTGCCCTTGTAATATACAATGCTCTTTGTGATCGAAAAGACAACTCTAAACGGGCACTACAAGCACAGTGTCCACTGGGAAGACCCTTCTGGCATGAAACACGAGGATATGATCAGCGCTGTGGTTAATGAACCAAGTTTCTAAATTTGTTCATGAATTGAGCGAAAAAGAGTTTTAATTTTCCCTATTTGTCAAACGCAAGGGACACACATCTTTCAATTGTGTCAAGGGACACACAGTTGTTCCCTGTAAAGGATATTTGTACTCGTTGTCACAGTGTTACAAACTTGGTCCCAACTTGTTCCCTTGAACTCTCAACTATCAACTTGTTCTCTTGAACTATCAACTTCAAAGTATAATCGTCAATGACTTCTGAACGGTATCAGCGATGTTAATTGAGGTCGGTATCAGCGATGTTAATGATATGAATTTTCACAACTAGGGTAAACCTTTCAGGTATAAAATGAATTGTGTTTCATTGAAAAATTCGTGGACATTTCATGATTGTACACATCAGCAAATGGCGAAACTTTCCTTTGACTCACACGATAGAAAATCATTGATAATTATGTCCATAGTACATCAATTGTAACTATATTATCTAGTATTTAAAGATTATTAAAAACCAAAACGTTATCATCAAGTGAAAGTGTTATCATACTTAAAGTATATTATACATATCAAGCAAAAAGCGTCAGTTAGTGACAAAATTATATTGTATTAATTTTGAACTGTACTCTGTATAGTTACTACAGATATATGCTAGAGAAAAATCAGAAGAAATGTTGTTCTATTTAACGTCTTATTCTGTTCAAGGAAATTCCAGTACTGGGTGTCTCAAAACTATGGTGACAGACTTTGTTGGGCCTAACGATGAGAATAAACTTGAATCAATCCAGAACTATTTCTAAAAGTTCCTCAATTAATACTTCAGCATTAATACCTTTTTTGTTGTTATTGGTGTCTTGAGAGTTGAATGATTAATTTTGAAAGTTCAAATTTCTTTCCACCTCTAAACCAGAGCTTTGGCATTTTGGCCTGAGCAAATTACTGAAGCGCAGCGTCTAAGATCACATTTACACTGTACCGACACAGTTTTGATCCGTTACAAAGTTGTTACGGTTCAAGAGCGGTTACACTGCTCCAGAACAAAATTATTCTATAGACAGAAGGAACAAAGAGTTACGGAGTATCAGCCCCGTAGGAAGCGGGGGCTCGTGCCCCCCAATAATTTTGAAAACAATGGTTCTACGTCACAAATATAAATTAGATCTATTGTTCCCTATTGTTTTGAGAACAAAAGCCCCCCCCAATCTGCAGCTGCTTCGGCCTGCTGCCGCGGGTTCCCTGCGTCAACTTGACCGCGTTCGCGTGAGAGTCCTGGATGCCAGGGAAGCGTGACGTCAGGGTACCAGACTGCAGCTGCTTCCTACGGCCCTGCGGAGTAGCAGGAACAGTGTAAAGGGGAGGCTGATCCGTTACACTTTTATTACGGATTCAAGGTTGTACCGGTACAGTGTAAACGGGGTCTGAGTCAACAGTAGCCTTGACAAAATTTGAAACAATACAAGAAAAATTTCAAAATGCACAGTAAATGAGTTCAGCAAATATAACAACGGTGACATTTATTGTCATGGATGGGAGCTCCGTAGTAAACCACCTTGATTTCTTACTATCGGAATTATTTAAGGCCAAGTAATAAAAATAGCCTATTGTATTTGATGCACTTGGCACGTGCCATTTCATTGTGTAGCTAAAGAACAATAGGTGTGGGCATTTTGTTTAATCTATTTACAGCGACCGTTCAATGTAGGCAATCGACAAGTTTCCTTATTGAACAGCTACAGAAAAACAACCATTGTCTCGTTTTGAGCAATTTAAATGGCAGTCTTTCAGTTAAAGGAGACCTTGCATCCAAAAAAAATTTCTGATATTTTTGCCAATTAAAAGGCCTCCAAAACATGGATTTTGCAAAAACCCTTAGCTGGAGAAGCCATCGAAAAACGAAGCCATCGAAAAAGGAAAAAATCTAGCGATAAAGGATGTTTCATGTTTTATGTCGCAGGCGTGAAGCATACAAACGCAAGATAAGGCTCAAATCCTTACTGGTTGCCAGAGCACGCGGAAATCATGCAATTTCATGCTAATCAGCCAATGACATCCCTGCTGTCTAGTCCCTCTTGATACAAAATCGGCTGTTGGAGGAGAATTTTCTAGTACCCTCACAAAAAGTGAAATGGATGCTAAATTATTGTAGTTAATCACAATTTTTTTGATAAATCAGTTGTAGAGATGTCCGCCCAGAGTTGTTTACATGTATAGAAACATATCTTCGTTGAAACCCTCGTTGAAACAGCGATAGAAATAGCTACAAATGAGATATAAAGATGTAAATCTCAAAATCGCAGACAATTTTCAGTGACTTCTGGCAGTGATATCATCTGGGCCTAAGCTACTCCTCGTAAAACCCTTTCCATTACCCCGAAAAGTTTAGATAAAATTCTTAAGCTAGATGATTCACTTACCAATGACTCGGGCACAGGGGCGGACTGGGACATTAATTCCTTACCGGGAAGTTAGTTGTTAAGGGCCCAAAACATTTCTGTTCAGCATTAGAGCCCCATACATTTTTGTATTAAAACTAAAATGCGCGCAAGTTGCTTCATTTCTATACAGTTGTATAGACAAAGGTCCACCTCCTAGAGTGCAATGGCGAGAGAAAGGAGTCGATATTGGGGTTTGGGGGCTTGCCCCCGGAAAAATCAATACAACCACCGCCTTTAGAATGCTGGTAAACGCCCTTATTTTAGAAAAAAGCCATCTTAATTGCAGATAAGATGAGTTAGTTAACTTATTGGTAAGTTGATGTTCGTTTTAACAAACCATCAACTCATTTTGAAGAGCCACTGCAATGGAACCCATAGCTACATTTCCTCCCAGAAACTAGAAAGACGCTTATGAGTAAAGTTTGAATATGTCAATACGTGAAAATATTACATGGAAGTAGCCAGGAATGCATACGAATTAAATGCGAGCGAAGCGAGCAGAAAATTTTTGCTGCACTACTTAGTTTAGCTTTAAATTTTTTAAAAAGTTGTCTACATTTCTATGTCAGTGGAGGCCCCAGTAAACATATTTTGCATTTAAAAGGCCCTGGATAGAAAGTAGCTATTGTCTTTGAAAGGGGCCCACCGGGAAATTTCCCGGTTTCCCGGTGGGCCAGTCCGCCACTGCTCGGGCATCAGTTTGACTTCGTTTGTCGTTTGTACTTCTGCAAATTGTTATAAGAAACAACCAGTCTTTGCTAAATTGTCGGTCCATATTTTTCTCTGTACACACTCTCCGCTTCAGACAACAGCAAAATTTGTATCACAAAAGAATTGCAGCATCACAGAGCATTTCTAATATGATAAAACGATTCGATTCGCTTGAAGCACTCTTGAATGGGAAATAAACAAAAAGAACAAACAGTTATTTTCGGGTGCGCTAAAGATGCACGGTTTTGCTCTTTTCGTTTAAATGCGTGAAAACTACCGGGGGTCCCAAAAAAAAGGTAACAGATTTTATCGGGGCTAGCGATACGAATTTAGGTCGAATCAATCCCTGATAATTTTTGAAGTACTCCTCGATAGTTAACTTGAAGATAAATACCTCGTTTGTTGATATTGGTGCATTGAGAGTTGAAATATTAATATTGAAACTTCAAATTTGCCTCCAACTCCAAACCAGAGCTTTTGAGTTTTGGCCTAAGCTGCTAACATACTGTGTTGAGGTATCTCCTGAATCATAGCAAAGTTCGAGCAAGACACCTCGTGCTTCGAAACACATTTTAATAGAAATTTGAAACTGAACTTGACAATCAGATTCAAGAATTTAGTACCATTTAGTCCCAGAGAGACATCTTTCTTCAGTCTACAAAAATTTCACATTACATCTGCCTAATAAAAGTTATTCATCAGCGAAATCATTCCCTTGGGCGTTGATACATAAATTGCATAAACTCTGCCTTAAAGGCTTGGAACGATATCCCAGCTGATATTAGAGAAATCCAAACACTCAGGCGCTTCAAAAAACGACTAAAAGCGCACATGACGAGCTGAAAACGCTAAAAATACACCGAAACACGACCCCCTGGAAGAACAGCCCATTTTTATATCATATAGAGACTATTTGCAGTTATCTTATTAGAACAGATTGTATTAGGCCTTTATGGAGAATTTTTATATTAGCTGACGGGGATTCGTGTCTAAATAATAATAATAATGACGAATGATTGTTTAATAAACGTCTCCCTCTAATAAACGCATCCCTCTAACGAATGCTGCACAAAATTCCTTCAAAATTTGATAAATACCGGGGGCGTTTGTAAGAGGTAATACGGTACCTATTTCGGTCCCAAGAAAATAACAAACTTATTTGGAGTACGACTCCCCCTAGTTTATCTTTACTTTTCACATATTAAATAAGTTTAGGACATTTAAATAATTGAATTTAACAAACTCTTAACCTGAACATAAATCATGCATGAAATACCACGTGACCTGTATTGAAGTATCTGAATGGTCAATTCAGGGTTTCCCTATTGTTTCATGTGGCTATTAAAGCGTACATTGTTCTTGAATGAATCTTTGTTTCCTAAAATGTCATGGGATGTTATAAACACATGCAAATAAGTTTATCGTCATCATTGAGCGATGTTCTTCTATCCCGTTGGCCCATAAATTTCTCCCACTGAGTGTTTCGTTGTTTTGGTTGCAAATGAATGAAATATTCATAGCTGTAAAGCTCCAATCAATTCTAACGTTGTATGGAGAGGTGCATTACACTGAATGCGTTTCAAGCAAAACCACTGAGACCTAAGAATAGCCTTTGAGGATTCGAGCAGAGAGAATTTTGATATGTAGACAATGATTGTGTTTTCAGCCGTCCAGGTTTCTATTACATAACGTGTTAAGGGTACGGCTTTGTGCCGTTCCATGGGCTGGTTTGACGTCACAAAATCCTCTAAACATTGGTCCTTTTTCGGCAGATTATACTTAAGTAAAAGTTGTTAATTCTCCGAAAATCTTGCCAGCAAGATGGTATCAAGGAATCCAAGTGTGAACTTTGTAAACAAAAGATTCCAGTTTCCGAAAGAAGCGATTTCGTATGTCACACCTCTGAGGGCACTGAATCAAATCAAAATAAACAGAGCTAAACAAGGTTGCCTACCTAAAGATGTAAGGTCTATTCTTCAGCCCAAAAATCACTTTGTCAAAGCGGGGACCCACATCTTTATTATGGCCATTACGGCTTGATTAACTTTCGTTGTTCCCCACAAATATTAAAAAGTGTGTATGCCTTTGTATGAAGGTGAAGTTGTGCTTTTTAGCGGCAATCGCTGAGATCGCAAAAATAGCGCTGCTGATCGAGTCCGTGACCCCTTGCGATGACGCCTAAGAGGTGTTGGTCGGGTTTGAACCCCATTAAGTATATCAACTGGGTTGTTTCTCTTGTAGGGCGGTTCGGTCTCACCGGACCAGAGTCCGCTTTCGGCTATTTGTAATATATATGGGACTTGACTGTTCCGCATTAGTTAAGAAATCAATCAGTGTCGGACAGACCTCTGATCAACCATTTCGCAAACAGCATCTACAAGAGAATTCCCATTGCATATTAAACATGAATTACACAAAATCCCGTCGCTTACAACAAAGGTGTCAAACTATCAATCTATTTGGAGGGCCCCTTGAAAATCAGCCACTAGGTTGAAGGGTCACCTTCCTTAATACATTGAAATATGAAAAAAGAAATATGAAAAATCAAAATGCACGTCACACAGTGAATTCCAACTGTCAATTGCTGTGATGGTGCAGCTAAAATGTCAAAACAAAAACAAAGACATCTATCAGATTGTTATTAGATGTCTACAGGGTGACACACAGAAAACTTCACGAGAAAGACTATTGCTAGCTTCTTGAAATCAAAAGTTATTGGCGCATGTTTTGTATCACTGTTTAGTTGAAGGGCTTGGCTATCTTTTGAGATGTTGTTTGGTCAATTGACTCGGAGCCGAAAAATCGGATCAAAGGAAACCAGATTTCAAATTTCGTGCTTCGAACCCAATTTAGAATTCAGCTCTTTGTTACATGATCAAAAACATAGACTGGAAAATGTGGCAAGCTCAAGTCTGAATAACAAATGGAAGGGTCAACATATCTTTTAAACAGGTTTTTCAGAAGGAATTCATATCTTAAGACTGACCAATATGGTGCTTATAAACTGACCATCATTTCATAAGATAGCTAAGCCCTTTATCTACATGCTGATACCAAATTTGTGTTCATAACTTTTTAAAGCGCAATCTAGCTTGTAAAGTGGTTTTGGGTCACCCCGTATCAGATTGTTAGACTCCCTGGACTTCTGCTAGAAAGTTCAGCTGTGTGAAAAATCATATTTAGCTATTAACCCTAAATATTTTCTCTTCTGCAATTGTCTCAAGAACCAAGTATAATTGCATATTGCGGCAGCTGAGCAATTTAAATATTGAGGTTTAATCAAGAAACTAGTGACAATTTAGTGAAATTTGGTGGAATTTATCGAAATTTAGCGAAATTTAGTGAAATTTGGTGAAATTTAACGAAATTTGGGGACATTTAGTGAAATTTCGTGATTCTATGAACTGCAAAAGTTTAAAGTGAATAACCTGAGTTAAAAGATGAGATCTCATAGGTCATAAAATAGCCTATTGCATTTGATAATCTAGCGCGTGCCCAAAGAAAGCAAAGCCAAAAGAAACGATGGCGTGCTTAGGTTTTCTTTTGTCCTATTTATAGAGTGTGATATAGAGCTTAGGTCATTCACTTTATAAGCATATTGTGACTTAGTGAGATGATAAATGTGGAATACACATAGAGACATTTGAGCCTACACTTTCCTAAAAGTGGATACAACAATCCCAGTGACCAAATAATAATCGTTGCCTGCCAATATACAGAAGAAGACAAAACACCTAGCAAATAAACAGAATATCTTCTATCACAATATTATGCAAATGTTCTATAATACAACAATGAATTAGAACCATAAAATACGATAATATCATACATTCATACATATATATTCATATTAATATTAACCTTGATAATTCATCATGTAATATTAGTTATTCGTGCTGTAAAAAATCTAACAAACTATTTTAAAACCAGCGTACGATTTTTGTGTTATTATTGAAACAGTTGCATTACCTACTCAAATAATTGTATATGATCTACAGGTACGAGTAGTTTAAATGGTGTATGTTTAAACACGGTGGCACCTTTAAAGACTCATTGCTAACCATGATCCTTTGTGGCGCCAAAGCCGACTTTCGTATTATCTGAAAGTCGTTTTTGGCTCTTTGTCTTGCTTTCATTTGGCGCACAAAGGATCATGGTTAGCAATGGGTCTTTAAGAAAATCTTTTTCATTGAACATTGCTATCAAGACCGATTGCTATCAAGACCGATGTTTCATTCGTTCTGCCATTTAACTCCAGCTCTCTAAGTGAAATTTCAAGACGATTTTTAAGCCTTTAACGATTTATGCCTATTTGAATTGTATGGATTGAAACTGCTGCAAAACTGAACACATGATGAAAAGAAACTCTCAAATAAAAATGATCTGATATTTCGATGTATCGGGTGAACCAATAAAAAGTGAAACTTTTTGAAAATTCACCAAAATTTGATTGTGCTGACGATCTTTAATTTTTTGTTAGCGCGTTTGTTTAATGACGAAATCAAATTAACAGATGATCGTTATTTTATTCTTTTGGGCGATTGACGACGAAATTACTTCATGAAAACCATATTTTGAACAGTAGTATTTGATAAAACATCTTTTAATAACTTTAGCCAAAAGCAATATCTTGCAATTTCATATGAAAGTTCGGGCCCCAAATGATATAAGAGCGTTGAAAAGACATAAACAACCAATTTAAAGACTCTGTGCTAACCAGTAGCCTCTGCACGGTGAAGCTATACCACAATGCAGTTTGTTCAATCCCATACTGCAATATCTCGAGTTTTGAGATCTGAAATCGAAGATGGAAAGCAGTAGCGTAGCCGAGCGACCAAAGCGCAGAAAGCCTCGAAAAACTGTAATCTTAGCGAAGATACCCTTGAAACGTGGAATTCCAAGAAGAGAGAGCTTTTAATCAAACATTGTTCTCATCATCTACAACAAGAGAAGGAATTTCACGCTTTCGTTTTTCTGACATTGAAAGCGAAAGTGACTTTCACTACAACGCTCGAACAGTATTCTCTAAAGTCTGGAGTCTCTGAAAGAATCAACCACCATATAAAGTTTCATTTTTTGTGTCGATTCTTGATCACGGACCTGATTCCTGCTCTCGTGCAGTCGGGGACCCATTGTAGTTCGTCGCCATTATCACGTGTTTGTTTATCAACAGAACGGCTAGGCACGCAGAGGCTGCTGGTTAGCGCAGAGTCTTTAATTGGTAGTGCGGGATAAAAATTCAATTTGATAATCATTTCTTATGATTTCAGGCTAACACTTCAATACCAGGTAGCTTCTAAAAGCACGAGGCCCCACACATTCAAAGCAATTTCAAGACCTTCTAGCAACCTGAAAATAACGGTTTCTTTGACACAAATGCGCAAAAACTTCGCTAATATCATCAAATCTTATGATTTTTCAAAAAGTTTACTTTTTTGGGACACTCATTAGAGATTGCAATCACTGTATACTCTAGAGATTCATTTTCATCTGTGATAGAGCAAATATTTTGTGGCTACAGTTTTCCAAACAACGGTTCACCCGGTATAGGATGTCTCGAGTCTCTATGGTCCTATCGGTACCATGATTTGAAAGAAAAAGTTTCAACTTACAGTTTAAAGTTTCGTTTGAAGAGATTTACCGAAAATTCATAGAGAAAAAATCACGGAGATATAATATGAGAGCTTGCCTGAAACTTGGGTTTGATGTATAAAATGCTTTATTTCTTATTTCGAGTTCTGAGAAGTTGCAGTCTCCAAGCTTATCTATTAGGGTCCCACTAAGAAGTCTTGAAACTAAACTACACGTAAGCACAGGTGACATTCGTCTTGCAACACATAATCAACGAATTTTTTCAAAATTATTAATTTATCAAATTAAAGCTGAAAATCTCCCGTTTCTTATGGTGTAATTTTATTCTGAGTTTGTTTGGTTTTGGAAAGGTGGTTGATCCACGAGGAAGGAGCACAGGTGACATTCGTCTGTGGCATTCGCTTTTTTCAAATGATTCCCCCTTCCTCGTGGATCAGCCAGCCTTCCAAAACCAAACAAACTCCGAATAAAATTACACCATAAGAAACGGGAGAATTTCAGCTTTAATTTGATAAATTAATTATTTTGAAAAAATTCGTTGATAATTTGTTGCAAGACGAATGTCACCTGTGCTTGTTGCAAGACGAATGTCACCTGTGCTCTACACGAATAGATTTGCTAATTCTAAATCTAATGCCTTTTTGTGCCGCGTCATCATTATCAAGCTACTAATAATTATTTCTCTAAGTCCATTGCAAATTATCACAACTACAATATATGACAAAGATTAATCAAAGCTTCGGTTTTCTTAACTGTGAAATCCTAACATTTATGTGCAGAGAACGTTATCAAGCAATCAAGCATTAAGCAACATGGCAGCTACAACGTTTTGCCTCTTCTTAAAATTTCGCTTTAGACTGGCATCTTTAAAGGTATCGTTCTGAAAACAACTATTCATAAAATTGTGATACATGAACAATAAAAAAATTAGGAACGAATTAAGGGATCGATAGAAAAGTCTAAAATCTTAAAATTTAATCATGGTGTCATTGCATTAAATCTTAGTCGAAGAATTAAAAGGGCTCCGTCGCCAACGTGTAAACAAACTGTAAACACCATTGTTTTAGGCAGGTGTCCATTGTCTTTTGCAGTTTGTTTGGTGGCTTCATCCAAGCCACAAAAAAGTGACAGTTAAAAATCCACTTATATCCGAGCAATCGTAAAAGATATGAATGTTTAGTTTGCTCCTCTGTGAAGTACAGTAAAAACCCGCACATAAGAACCTATGTTTTTAAAATCAGCCTGTTTTGGTTCTTATTTATGCGGGGGTATTGCAAAATCAGGGTGTAGGTTCTTAACACAACGTATATATGTTCATGACCGATTTTGTTTTTTCTTTATTCTGTGTGTAAACAAAATCTTTTAATAAGTACCTAAACAGAAAAGGTTCTTATATATAGGGTTAGAAATCCCAAATTTCAGGCTGCAGGTTCTTAATAAATGAAGGTTCTTATATGCGGGTTTTTACTGTATGAGAATTTATCTTCAAATGATGCTTTCATTTTTGAAAAAGAGACGAGCAGTCTGTGTGTTATTGCGTATCAAAAAATTGCAAAATTACTGCTTCGAACGAAATTTGGAGACGGAGCCCCTTCAAATCTTTGGTGTAGAACGTTCTGAAGAATGTCAACTGGTATGACGGAAGTCTCAAATTCTCCATGTAGCTGTGTATTCTGTTGAATCCATGCTGCTATCATCATACCGGGTGTGACAAAAAGTCATCTGCCTATTTGGAACTTCAACGAAAACAAACTGCAATACCAACTTTTAAACTTGATTCATTTTCTTACAGTCAAAAGACTAGCTTATATACATTCACAGTGGAAATCAAATCAGTTTTAAAACAGTGTAACGAAAACCAATTTTACAAACTACATTCAAATCTGCCGGGTGTGTCTCAAAAAAGTACCTCCGTTTAAAAATCACCAAAATTCGATTATCAACCGATCATAAAATTTTCTTTTTGATCTCTTTTGTCAATGATTCAAAAATATTTAAAGATGATCAAACGTTTTTTTCCGTTACTTAATTAAATAGTATAAAATGAAAGGTTGAAAAACCCTTATTCTCAGCTATACTCTTTAAGCAAGTTACTTATTGCAAATCTTGCCTAAAAGACAAACTTTTGAGATTTGCAATATCCTCCAAGTCTCCAATGACAGTTTGCGTGTCTTTCTGACCCTTAAGCTCAAATTAGAGGCTTGATATGCAAAATAAATTAATCTGGTAATCATCAGTGCTTTTTTGCAGTATGATTAAAACCAGGCAACCCTAAAAAGAGCTAAATTTGCAAATTTTGAGACCAATTGCAAGATCAGCTATACCTGAGAAAATAATTTGTTCTTTGACATAAGCGTACGGGAAGATAAAATATGGGGGGGCCGCCCAATAAAAAGTCTATTGTTTACCGAATTTTTTGCCCAACTTTGGGTGGATTTTTGCCCGAAAAAGGCTGATCTTTGTAAATTTTTCGAACGTTGGGGGGGGCTGCCGCCCTCTCAGCCCCCTGGCCCCTACGCATATGGTCTTTGATCTACTTGCCCAAAAAGAAATGTAACGATCGGCCACATTATCAAATTTTGGTGATTTTTCAAACAGGAGTATTTTTTGAGACACCCGGTAGATTCAACGATTTTTATCTCTTAAAATTCTGACATAAACTGGTTTAGGCAAATCAAGCTTGTGACCTCATCGAAACTGGCTTAAACCGACTCTGTCGCGTTGGTCAGCATAGCCTCCACATCTTTCGCATCTTAAAAAAAACGGATGCTTAATGCATCTTCTGTTTGATTTAATGGCTTGAAAGGAACTTCAAGTACTTTGCTATAATCCTTTGCTTGAGCCAGTCTTGAGAATGTGACATCATCAAATTGCTAAATCGTAAACTAGAAAAGCTACATATTTCTGCTTGCAGCCATATTATAGACCTTCATAACTATACTATGGTTTTCTTGAAGATTGTACCTTTCTTCATATTTTAATTTAGAATCTACGATTATTTTAATTTTTTTCAAAAAAAATTTCACGAGTTCTTTCAATAAAAAGAAAACCGCTGTTATTCAGGAAATAATGAAGATGTCAGAAATGCTACATTTAGGATTATAGCAACGTACCTGAAGTTCCTTTTAAGCCATAAAATCAAACGAAAGATGCACTAACCATCCATGCATTGTTTTTTAAAGATTTGGAGGCTATGCTGTGTTGATCAATATCTTATGCTGGTTTTCAAATAAACAAAGAACGTTTTGCTACATCCGGTAACCACTTTACTTCGGCTTACTGATTTTTGTTCGAACTCTTAAAACTATGTTTGAAGAGGATCTTGAAGGGGGGTCTATAATTCCATTTTGCTGGGCAAAGTTTGCAGAAAATCCAAGTCACTTTTTGAATAATGATGTACATTCAATGATCAAAATCGCATTCTAAATCAGCATGGGGTTCAAATCTTTACATAGGTCGTGTAAAATTCTATGCCTCTTTCTTTAAATTAAATGTCTTTGAAGGAACGACCAAGGTCCTTTGCTGTAATTCCATCGTGGACATTTTTTGATATCTTGATTATTTTTAAAATGGCTGCATTTATTATCTTTGACGCTGTAAAGGTGATCAAATTTCTAAATCGTAAACCAGAAGAGCGACAGATTTCTGCTTGCCACCAAATTGTAGACCTTTATAAACCACGGTTTTCTTGACGATTGTACCATTTTTCCGCTATTGATTTAGGATTTCCGATGATTTTAAATTTTTCAAAACCTTACGTAAATTCTTTCAATAAAAATTTTAAAATATATAAGATATCAAAAGTTTCCGCGGTAGAATTACAGCAAAGTACCTTTATTTCCTTTCAAGCCACTCAATTCAAAGAGAGCGATAATAGAATTTTCACAACACCTTTTTTAAAGATTTGAACCATATGCTTTCCAAATCTGTTGTTTTCGCTGTTGGTAATCCCAGTTAGTTGATTGATTGTTTGTTAGTTGGTTGTTAGTTGATAAAACCCCAGGCTCAGTACGTAAAATCCAAGGCCCATTGAAAGATCCCAGTTCCTTTGCCACCCCCTTTTCAAGACCCTCTTTAAGCTTTTGATACACCTGCTGGTCTTGTTTACTCCGTTATATTCATTCAGACTTCATTTCTTTATGCCAGAACATCGTATTTTCGCTAGAACCGTGCTGAAGTTCGCTACCCCAAGATTGTTATTTTACTACACGTAATTGTTTTCCTTACTTTGATTGATCACTATCTACTGAAGCTTTGCTTTGTGTGTTTTACTGAAGCTTTGTGTGGTTAATAAGAACTAACTGCTAAAAATGAAGCATAACAAACTTTAAATAACTAAAATGCTTACCGTTATTAGCAAGTCTCTCTTGCAGTAATGTCAACTAAATTCTCAAAGGCATTTTACCAAATTCCATGAGTACTGTTCCATTCCGGCTTAACATCAATCCTAATATGTCCTTGATCTGTTATAAAGTTGACATGATATCAGTCAGCATCGAGACGTATGAACTTTGTCCTTGAACCCTTGACTATGGCTATTGAACTTGGAACTTGGTACCGATGTAGTAAGCTGTACAAGGTGTCCCAAAAAATTGTGCCCCGGTTGTGCGGCTGCTGTCGAGGAGCTGTATCTTCGAGAAGTTGTCCCATTTTCTATATAGCTGCGTAGGAATGTCGAGTCAATCTGACAAATGGTTGCTGATTTACGGTACAAGAAAATAAAAATAAGTAGTTCCTTCAAAAACAGTAGCTCCTTTGTTTCCTATAAACGTCGAAATCAGTAAATATTGAAAGAAAGGATTCTATCGTTGTATTTGATTTGTTCTACATTTGAAACGAATTCATAATGTTGTTTATCTATAACACAACACTTTTAACCCATTTTAAAAATCTTGATAAAATTAAAATACAATGTTAAAACCCTTTCTTGCAACATTTGCTTGATTTTGACACTATTGGAGAACAAATAAACTGCCGTTTTTGACGCAACCACTTAGCTTGGCTTTCTTGTGCCATAAGTCAACAACCGCTTGCCAGATAGTCTCAAGCAAAGTTTCAAACTTTAAGTTGAAGCCAATCCTAGGCAGCTACATAAAAACTGGGAAATTGAGGTTACAGCTCCTCGACAGCAAGCTCACAAACAGGGCACAATTTTTGTGACACCTTATAGACTATTCCCATGATTCCATAAGCATAAATGTATGATGACAACCCATAAAGATGGCAGAGCAACCGCACCAGTTCGAATGTAGCGTATGAAGGGCAATTCAAAACCAGCATGCTGTCGTCCAAACACCATCTACACCATACGTTGGCATACTGTCCCTGAACAAAATGATGCCCTTCTGGAAAAAAGCGTAAAAACAAGAGTTTACCTTTCAATCTGACAAATCTGCTCATTGTTTTACTTTTTCACCAAACCCACGCAGTACCAAGATTCTTGACAGTACCTATTCCAAGGTCGAACTTCAATTCTGCCATCTCAATCGATCCAATCTTCAATATACCAGCTTGATTGATTTCAAATACCAACATTTGCTCATCATAGTACTTCAAATGGTCTGTCAACAATCACACAGTCGATGTGTATACAATGTCGATGTCCGAGGACGGTATTGAAATAAAAACTGCTTCTCCGTTTGACCGCGTTTGATTCTCGTTTGATTCACTCTCGGTTATTTCGCTTTCTTCTTTCCTTCGATTCCGACATTTGGGCACTAACCGCTTACGCGCAGCCGCCGCACACGAACCGACTGAGTCTTTCAACATGAACGCATTGCCGTTTCCGGCAGCTTGGTTCCGCTTGTCCTCCATTCGCTTCCTATTACGTTCCTTGGTATAAAAATGTTCAAAATTCGACACGACAACTGGCACGGGCAATGCAATTGTCAATACACCGCACACGACCGCCAAACCGCCAATCATTTGACCCCAGAATGTAACAGGGGCCATATCCCCATATCCGACGGTTGTCATTGTAACAATAGCCCACCAGAATGAGGCTGGAATTGATATGAATTTCGTGCCCTTTACGCCGGATTCCGCATAATACACACAGCTGCCAAAGATCAAAATCACAACGGAAAGAAAGAATGCAAGCATCACCAGTTCATTTACAGATGCTTTAAGGGTATTGCCCAATATCTGGAGACCCCGGGAATGTCGTGAGAGCTTGAAAACACGGAGAACACGGACCACTCTCACAACACGTAAGATAGATAGTGTGCTGTTTCCGCTCGGCAACAAAGCAGTTACATAATAAGGCAATATGGAGAGTAGGTCTATAGTGTTCAATACACTGGTCAAGAACTGTACTTTATTGGGGCATACAATCAGTCTACCAATATATTCAACAGTGAACCATGCTATCACCGCAGTATTTACTTTCGCCATCCATGCTGCATGTGGGCTCGGCGATCGTATAAGTGTTCCATTTACTTTTTCCACCTTTTCTGAAAATGCCGGTAACGTCTCCATCACAAACATTATCAGCGACAGTACAATAATCAAAACCGTAGTTATTGCAAATAATTTTGCGATTTTGCTCGAATCCGGGTCATCGAGGAAATCCCAAACGATTCGGAATGGTTTCCATTTCGGCCTGGGCATGTCCACGTGTACTTCTTTAATTCCCGCCTCTATCTGGAAGCCATCAATCACATCGGTACCCATATCGAAGAATATAAGTTCACTAAGAAATATATGTATGGGAATTGAAGTAGGCCGTACAAGTTCCCCATTAAGAGATTGGTAATAAAAGAGGATTGCTTTGAAGGCACTCCGATGTCTATTGAAAAAGTACTCTCCTTTGTCTGGGTTATAATACATCGCCCTCCGCACCTCATCTCCCAGTAAAGTGTGAGGATATCGCTTCAAGGCCTTGTTGTACGTTTGAAATCGCTTTCCCGCCACATTTATCGTGATCACATCAGCCTCATCGTGTGGTGTATCGTGTACATGCGACTTGAGATCACACGGTTCGGGTAACTGAACTGGCGGAGTGCGTTTTTTTGCTGCAGCGTGCAACATATTCATTTAAGAAAGCCGTTTATTGAAGATAAATAAATAAAAATGTTAAATAGGCCAATAGGCTGCTTTCCTACATTATCTACAGTCAGCCACCGGCGAAGAGCTTTCGGGCCATTTTGGCCTAGCCATTATCCTCGAAAACCCGCGGTAAATAAGTGAGATTGTGGAAGCAATCTTTTACAATCACCATTCCAAAAACAATTTGCAATAAAGAAACGAAAACTCTGAATTTCGTTGAACATTAAATCCAAACAAGGACGATGCAAAATCAACCTTTCGAGTCAAAGTGTAATGATGTGCGAAAAGCAAACAACAACATTTCTTTAATTTCATTGATAAACATTCACAAAAGTGGTGCAGATTTCTTCAACAAGATCCTCAGTGAGAAAGCTGAATAATCGTCGTTTCATCCTCCAGGAGTAAACACTTCACGCGTCTAAAAATCTCTTGCGTTTTAGAATCAAGCGGTACGATGCGAACGTTCGAAGCCAAAACAACTCTCTCATTCATAGCCAATTTAGGTTATGTTTTATACCCAAAGCTTCACGATATACGAGCGAATTTCCACTGATATCTATCGAATTTCACGATGCTTCATCAACTGCCAGTAAATTATTTCTTTCGTAAGAGCAGCAGTGAAACTTTGCGATACAGCAAACTCCAATATTCCATCTACTACAAAATGCAGCAAACGAATCTGCTATCCATTTTTAATGAGTTGTTTAAAATAACTTCAATATCTGCCAAACATGGAACTCGAACGCAACTTGCAACGCTGTCTTTTTGTTAACGAAGCCGTCCTAAAACTCAGATCACAGAGTAAAAATCATCTGCCAGCGATAATTCGCAAAAAACTCAATTTATTCCTTATTTCCTTTATTCATAATAGGTAATAAAGTTGAGATTAGTTAGGCTAAAGGCACTCATTATCGACAGGTCGTCCATATCTCAACTGTTAATTAAGAACCAGTTGAATGGTGCTTAACTACTGATTCATATTCTTGCAGGTCTTTACCAATGCAAGCTTCGATACATATTCAAGTCTAGCTTAGTCTGATGCAAAAGTAAATTTCATACCACAGATCAGGGTGTCTTTCAATACAATCAAATACTGGCGTTTACGTATTATAATAGAGTTTTATTTTAGTTATCCACTGTGCCTGCTACAAAACAGTAGAACCATGTCGAGCTTCAATACCTATTCAAGTCTGATGTAAAAGTAAATTTCATACCACAGATCAGGGTGTCTTTCAATACAATCAAATACTAGCCTTTACGTATTATAATTTAGGTTTATTTTAGTTATCCATTGTGCCTGCTACAAAACAGTAGAACCATGTCGAGCTTCAATACCTATTCAAGTCTGATGTAAAAGTAAATTTCATACCACAGATCAGGGTGTCTTTCAATACAATCAAATACTAGCCTTTACGTATTATAATTTAGTTTTATTTTAGTTATCCATTGTGCCTGCTAAAAAACAGTAGAACCATGTCGAGCTTCAATACCTATTCAAGTCTGATGTAAAAGTAAATTTCATACCACAGATCAGGGTGTCTTTCAATACAATCAAATACTAGCCTTTACGTATTATAATTTAGTTTTAATTTAGTTATCCATTGTGCCTGCTACAAAACAGTAGAACCATGTCGAGCTTCAATACCTATTCAAGTCTGATGTAAAAGTAAATCTCATACCACAGATCAGGGTGTCTTTCAATACAATCAAATACTAACACGAAGCGAGGTAAAACTCAATATGTACCGGATGTAAACAATTTGCACGTTTTGCAAAATCATCAAAATTTGATAATTATTACAGATCATGATAAAACATTTTTATGCAAATTTGTGTTATTAGGAACTTTTCTGTTATTAGGAACTTTTCTGTTATTAGGAACTTTTCTGTTATTAGGAACTCTAATTTAACAAGGCCAAATTGTAAAACAATTTTTATAGAATTTTGTACCCTGTATAAATATGTACCGGGTAGGTCAGAACAACGTGGGGTGTTGAAAAAGCTATATTTTGGCGAAAAACAAGTCAAATCGGGTGTGTTGAAGGTTGATTTTGTAGACGAAAGATCTAATTAGTTATAGAAATTAGTTTGTTAAAATCCGTCATTTCTTTCCGTATCTATTTGCAATTTTGTGATATAGCAATTTTGGTGAAAACTATCGCTAGCATAAGAACTTTTTGCTTCCTAACAAACAATGACAATTAAATGACTTGTCCCCTAGTGGGTACCAAATAATTAACAATAATTATTCTTTGTATTCTAACACAATGCATGCCTTGTTTAAACTCTTTGGTAGAGAAACAGTAACTTTGTCATGGTTTAGAAGGTCACGGGTACATGAATATGTATCTAATTGAAGGCCTATTTTAAGAATCTTGGGGAACACCATTCTACTAAAATCGTTCGTAATTCTGGAATGGAAAGACCGATCGACTAAATAAATTTTGATTTCTAAGTTAGCCTTTCTTCTATGCAATGCATTTTGAAGAAGCGAATTTGCAAAGTAAACTCCGTCAATAAATATTGGCAAATACCCCACGTTTTTGTCTGACTCACCCGGTATAAAATATGACATATGAATATGTGTGTCAAGGACTAAGCTAAGTTTAGACATATTGGAAAAGTCTCGAAATGGTTTGAATTTGTGGGAAATTTTGCTTTTAGAAGCTACCTGGTTTTGAAACATACAACGACATCAAAAAGTATGATTATCAAATTGATTTTCAATGCCGGACTACCACATAAATTGCTTTCTTATGTTCTTGATAAAGCTCTTATGTCGAGTAGGACGTGAACTTTCACAAAAAATCCCAAATTATAGATTTGTGGCTAAAAACGATTTGAGAAAAATGAATGATTAGATTTGTAAAACTCAATGGCTCGAAATGAGGATTTTCATGCCATAATTAAATTCATTTGGTCCTTGACCCAAATACAAAAGAAGATTTAAAGATAGGTAAAATAATCAAATTTGTGTGATTTTTCAAAAAGTGCAATTTGTTTTGACTCAGCCGGTATATCATTACTGTATCGGTGGTATATCATTACTGTATCGGTATATCATTACCGTATCGGTATATCGTTACCGGATGGAAGTTCTATTTTTTCTGGTTCGAAAATAACCACAAATGATTGAAGCTTTGGGAAATAGGACTCCTCGTTCAGAATGTATTGCCTTGAATGAGGTGACATGACAAAGAAATGAAATCAGTGAGTGTATGTAAGTATTGAACGACTTCAAGACCCTTTTATTTACAAACATATTTTGGTCTACAAGCACTTTCAAATGCATGCTATAAACTAGCCTGGATCCTCTTCAGAGTCTAATACTTGAGGCCCACAGCACTTCTAGCGAATGTCATATCTCTGTGGCTTGTCCACGACGCATCACCTTTGCACAAGCAATATACAGCATAACCAAATAAGACATGACATAGTTGTTACTCACATAATAGTGCGTCTCAGTGAATGCGTGTGAGTTCTTCAACTTGTTTGATCAGGTCTTCGATCGTACAGTCTTTCTTCATACCTCCGTCTTCAATCTATGGGAAACGAGAACGCGATCACACAATAATCATAAAGATATTCTTCCAAAAAAGTGTTGACATAAAAATCCAGGTATAACTAACATTCAGTAGTTACCAATTTTCATCACAATGGGAAGCTTTAAGGTTACGGTAAACGTTTGTAGCACAAGATTGGGTTTTCTCTCCCCAAAAGCCAACCTACTCGCGGAATCTACCGGGTGTCCCAAAAAAAGTATACAGATTTGGTTGGGTCCAGCGATGTGAATTTAGCTTCAATCAATGGCTAATCACTCTCAAAATGTTCCTCTGTAGTTAACTTGAACATTGATACCTCGTTTGTTGGTATTGGTGCTTTGAGAGCAGACATATCAATCTTGAAAGCTCAAATCTGTACCCACGTGCAAACCAGAGCTTTGGCCTTTTGGCCTAAGCAAATTCTTAAAGCACATCAAAATTGAAAACTGAAATCAAAGAAAAATAAAACAAATTGCCCAATGGGTGATTGGGGGATGACTTCTGGGCAAACAGAATATAATAAGATCTAACATTATTCAAATTTTATCAAGGCTATCGCTGATTTATTCGCTGTGCCTCAAGAATTTGTTTAGGCCAAAANAAAAGGCGACCAGAGGACATACCCAAGATTCTGAGACAACTTTTGCTTGCCTGAAGCCTGCTCTAGTAGTGTGCAAAATGTGGAGCCATTCGATTGGTTCTTTGGGTACAAAATAGCTTTTTCGTACCTGCACCTAGTGGATTTGTAAGTCCTGAAAAAGGGCCTTTTACTGATGCCACTTCAAATGTAAACATCAAGGTCGAATAAGCCACATTGTAATCCGGGTCAAGCAATTACCGCTTAAAAAGCAATTTGTGCACTTAAGCAAAGGAATCGATACATAAAACATGGTTTCATGTTTGTTTTCTAACACATGACCGGCTTAATAGGTCAACAAGCTAGGATTATAATTTAAACCACACAGAAAAACTTTGCGCGAGAAGTTGTAGCATCCTTCCTTCTATCAAAAATTCTGCCTTTTCAACATCTCTGTTACTTCCAAAGATGGTATCTTTGTGTTTCTTAAAAGATGGGTTTTTGAGATTTGAAAAAACCCGAAAATTGCAGAAATCTAACGAATTTTTGAATGTGCACAGCGGTGAAAACAGCTCTAACGCCACTCAATCGAACTATTCGAATAAAAGTACCGGGTGTCCCAATAAATAGTATATAGATTTGGTCGACCCTAGTGATGAGAATTTAGCGTGAATCAATCCGAAAACATTTTTAAAACATACCTCGATGGTCAACTCGAACATAGATACCTTGTTTGTTGATATTGGTGCTTTGAGAGTCGAAATATTAATCTACAAAGGACAAATTTTTCTCCACCTCCAAACCAGAGCTTTGGCGTTTTGGCCAAAGCAAATTCTTGCAGCACAGTGAATAAGTCAACAATAGACTTGAGAGAATGTGAAACAAGAGGAGAAAAATTAAAACCTGCACAAGAGATGCGTTTTACAAAATATGATTTACGTGACATCTATTATCTAGGGAGCCCCGAAGTAAACTTCGTGTTGACTTATTCACTGTGCTTCAAGAATTTGCTTAGGCCAAAACGCCAAAGCTCTGGTTTGGAGGCGAATTTGTCCTTTGAAGATTAATATTTCAACTCTCGAAGACCCAATATCAACAAACAAGGTATATATGTTCAAGCTGACCATTGAGGTATGTTTTAAAAATGTATTCGGATTGATTCACGCTAAATTCTTATCGCTAAGGTCGACCAAATCTGTGTACCTTTTTTGGAACACCCGGTATATGAAAACCATCGCTCGATCCAGACTCTTTTGTAGAAAGCTATGAGGTCTATTCTCATGTCATAATTTTGTGTGACAAGATCTTTATTAATATTACAGGCTATCGTGACACCAACATATTTCCAAAAATTGTCTACAGTCTGTTCACTCAACTCATGGACGATTCTCAGTTCACGGTCTGATTCACCAGCACTTAGCGTGCAAAAACATACTACTGTCTGCCCTTTTTCATTCAAACTTAGGTAAAAGAAGTTTTTAGTATAGTCCTGTAATACACAGTGCTCTTTTGTGATCTAAAAGACAGCTCAAAAGGGGGGCTACAAGAATAGTGTCCACTGGGACCCCTCCGACATGAAAAACGAGGACGTAGTTAACGCTGTGGTTAATAGACCAAGTTGCTAAATCCATCCAGGAGCTGAGTGAAAAGACTGAACATATGAAGCAGAGCAGAGCAGAGATTAAAAGAAATAGCAAACTTAAACTTGAAATGTCTACTGTGGATCAGAACTGTAAACACTCCTTATTGGTCTTGTGAATATTCTATTTGCCGGTAAAACGAGAATGCCTGTCAAGCATTCTCTAACTTTAACCCCAACGTTATCAAAGTTAGCCAGGAAAGCATACGGCTCATATCTTTCAAATCTTTAAAAAGGTGGGTGTAATATTCTGCCACCTTCTTCTTTGAATTGAATGGCTTAAAAGGAACTTAGGGTACTTTGCTGTAAATCTGTCATGGACAATTTTGATATCTTGATTATTTACAAAATGGCGGGGTTTTGTTCTTGTTGAAAGAATTCAGGGACAATTTTGAAAAAAATAAAATCATTATAAATNCTTCTTCTTTGAATTGAATGGCTTAAAAGGAACTTAGGGTACTTTGCTGTAAATCTGTCATGGACAATTTTGATATCTTGATTATTTACAAAATGGCGGGGTTTTGTTCTTGTTGAAAGAATTCAGGGACAATTTTGAAAAAAATAAAATCATTATAAATCCTAAATCCTAAATCAATAAAGGAAAAATGATACAATCTTCAAGAAAACCATAGTTTACGATAGTCCACAATATGGTGTCAAGCAGAAATCTGTCGCTCTTCTGGTTTAGGATTTAGAAATTTGATGACGTCACAGCCTCAAATATGATAAATGCTGCCATTTTGAGACTAATCAAGATATCAAAAATTTCCATGACAGATTTACAGGAAAGTACCCTAAGTTCCTTTCAAGCCATTTAATTCAAAGAAAAATGTAATATAATTTTACACTCACCTTTTTAAAGATTTGAGACCTATGCTAGTCAGGAATAGACCTAATCGGCTAAGGTTTGTTTCATCCAATTCAAGTCAAGGGACCAATCTCTTGATAAAACATCTTATTTCTTTAAAATATTTCGAGACATGAAAACTTGTGCCATGAATGCAAAAAGTAGAATAATACTTAAACTTCCGAAGAGTATATGGTCACATGACTTGAAGTGGGTAAACAGCCTTAGCCGATTTTGTCTACTGGCCCCTAAAGAGTTGAAAAGTATAGAATGATCTGAAGCTTTTGTGAGGGCTATTACCTGCAAACCCTTGACAACTTCCTCCATCTGTATTCTTGGCAAGTCCAGAAAACTTTCGATCAGATCTCCATCAATATAACCCTCCCAGGGTTCAGTTTTTCTTTCATTGGAGAAAGATCGCCATGTACAAAGAAATTAAGGAAAAAATGCAATTAATAATGGAAAACTGTCTGAAATTGTTCGAAAAATTGTACAATGAAAGATTTTGAAAGGCAGACAACAGAAAATAGAGAGAAGACAACCGTTAATGAAATTAATCACAGATGCAAACAAGAGTGGATTTTGTAAAACAGAAGACATAGGATTCGAATACAATTAAGCTATTTGCGGTTCTCAAGAATAGATTTAAAACCTTTGTGTGTACTCAATCAAATCAAAATAAAGAGAAAGAGAGAAGACCTTATGGTTGGCAGCGCTGAAGGAGTGAAATCCATGATAGAATCTCTCAAATCATTTTGTTATATCGTTAACCAAAATCGTTTGCATTCCTAAATTTACCCTTTCGACAGAGGCAAAAGGTACAGTTTGGCAGTTGAAATGGCAAGCAGAAATGTTTGTCCAAGTCTGTACTGTACTGTACTGTACTGTACTATTCTATACTGTTTGTCCAAGAACTATGACGTTATCGTAGCTAAGTGAAAAATAAATGAAAGGATATGAAGAGTGTTCTATTCTTCCGACACTTTTGATTACTTTGGTCAGCTTTGTCTGTACTTGCAGCAAGAAGTCGAACATCTCCTTTGGTATTGTTGCCACAAGTCCTAACAGATAAACAACAAATAGTAGATCAAAATTCAACTAAAAATACTTTCACANGCAGTTGAAATGGCAAGCAGAAATGTTTGTCCAAGTCTGTACTGTACTGTACTGTACTGTACTATTCTATACTGTTTGTCCAAGAACTATGACGTTATCGTAGCTAAGTGAAAAATAAATGAAAGGATATGAAGAGTGTTCTATTCTTCCGACACTTTTGATTACTTTGGTCAGCTTTGTCTGTACTTGCAGCAAGAAGTCGAACATCTCCTTTGGTATTGTTGCCACAAGTCCTAACAGATAAACAACAAATAGTAGATCAAAATTCAACTAAAAATACTTTCACAAGCTGCACTAGGTAGAACTTTTTGGCAAAATGTTTCGAAATGTAAATCAAAAATTCTTTTTACACGCACTTACAAGGCTGACTAAACTCTTCGGTGAATTTTGCCTAAATATGCGACATAAATCTTTCTCCTCTGTAGCAAGAAGTCATTCCGTGATAATAAAATGCAGATGAATGTTGTGAACAGGACATAAAACAATACTTCTTTTGGGAAAAGGTACTTCAACCAATCACGGAGGATCAAAGATGATAATCTAATGAGATGATATTGTAACAGAAAGCCTAACATAGGTGGAAATTGATTTCACTAAAATCGGTCGTATCGTTTTAGAGTTGTGGACAATTCTACTTGGAAGCTATTTCTGCAAAGCCTTGAAAAAACTTATGACTGAGATCAAACTTCATCCCATTTTCAGCTTTAATAAGATAACAATTGTATCAGTAATCTTCTTAGGAACTTAACTAAGCAACCCATAAACATTTACATGTAAGAGGCAATGTATTATCATGCTCGCTTTCATTCTTTGAAGATGAACTTTGGAAAAATGTTATCGAAATCTTTCGTTCTGTTTGAAGTATGTTAAAAAATAACTCCCAAACAAATAATACGTAACTCTGAAAGTGAAATGGTATGGCCGATTTTAGTGAAATAAATGTCTACATAGTTAGACTTTCTGCTACAAAAAATTGGTAATTCATTCAAATTGGTGCATAATTCATCATAGTATATTTTGCAAACGCCGATACATCATTTTGAGACAACCGGCAATTTAAGAGGTCTAACAACTTTGGAAAAAAATGTCTGCTTATCAAGAAAACTAATCTTTTTAATCAACTTCACTTACCGATTGCACCACTAACAGTTCCGAATAAAACTGATGATTGCACAGGTGTAATTTGTTCATTTGCGTGTTGAATGATGAGCGAGCCTGTCATTATAAACAAAACAACATTTAAATGGAGATCTCGTGTGCCAGGTGAGTACAAAAAACTTGTACCTTTTGAAAATCACCAACAATTTGATTATGTTACCGATCTTTTTAAATTTTCTTTCTGTGTGTGTGTATCAAAGACGAAATAAATCTAATAGGTGGTCGCTATATCGTTCTTTCGGGCGAGAGAGAGAGAGATCATTAAATTTCAGCAAGAAACACACGATTAGTGCTTTCCTGGATCGATCAAAGTCTAGTTACGCTACGTCCTTGTTATCTGATATTTCTCTTTTCAAAGACGGATTTGCCTCATCTCGGTTGAGATTAGATTTTTGTAGACTTACGTATCGGTATTGTACACAAAAGTATTCAATGCAATAAGACTGTGGTCTAGGTTGAAGGGTCCCCTTGTTTGACAAACACTTTAGCCCCCCCCCCCACGAAAAGAACACCAAAATTTCCGTATTACCAACATACCGTGTCTAAAAACGTTGACAAATTCTCCTAAATGATATCTTCCAACCTCATTCAACGTATTTCTCTCTTCATCAGTGGTTGCAGCGCTGTCCTTTTGACATGTGAATAAATTGAAGGAATTCTCGGCTCCAAGGAAAGTATCGTCATCCAACAGCTCTACAGCAGTCATCCAATTCGGTGAAAAATCATGCGCAATCTGCAAAAAGAGACTAATCAAGGGGTTGCCGAACAAGGGTGCCTTGAAAAAGTTAATTTTAACTCAATAGAGGCATAACACTATGTTCATGCGATGCCGGCATAATTTGAAAATGGTATAAAAATTTTACGGAAAATAGTCCTTTCGTTCATAGGAAAATGGCACAAATTGTGCCAGCAGAATTTGAAATGGCAGAATTTGAAAATTGAACTCTAACCAACACATAATTTGAAAACGGCGTCGTATGAACAGCACCCGAAAACGATGAAAACGGAACATTTCTCGACACTTCCGAAACAAGGCTGACTTGTCCTTTAGGCCTAGGTAAATTTCTTTGTAGTCAAAATCCAGCCTGTTGGTCGCAGAGATTGCAAAGAGTTTTGTATCGTAAAATGTTCCGCCCTTTTTAAATTGTGTCGGTATCAGGCATAATTTTTGGTACCGTCACATTTTTTGTCGTTTTGCATTTATGCCAGTATCGTGTGAATGTAGTCTAAGAAACCCTTTCTTTCAGATTGTCATCAATAACAACATGTAACCGTTAAATCAGTTGTGTCAGAAGAAGAAAAGACTGAATCCAATGAAAACAAGCATGCATCGGCATACGTCTGCATAAAGAAAGAATCCTTCAGTACATTTTCAATCTTTGAAACTGACAAAAAAAGTTCTTGGGACGAACTTTTACGCTATCAAGACAAATAAACGCTGAAGGATTGATACCATCAAATACGTGTCAAAGGTGTGAAGAAAATTCCATACCTCTTCAATTCTTCCTTCCATTGGTTTATAAGCAAGCAAAATCATTGACCTCATCAAGTCGCCAACCTGTATAACAATAATAATAATAATTTTGCTGTGCAGAAAGATAAGTTTGAGAACCTGGTACCATCAAAGTCCCTTAAAACTCTTGCTTTATAAATGTTCACTGAGTTAGGAGCACTTTTCCAGACAACTGTAGACGATGATAAAGGGAATTGTAGACGATGATAAAGGGAATTGTAGACGATTATAAAGGGAACTGAAATTTGATTTATTTCCATTATTCAACTGAAGAGAAACTAACTTAGATTTTAACAACAATTTTGGGTAGTTATGAAGATATCTAAGTGTGGTTGAAGTAATCGAAACTTAAAACCAGTTACAAAGGTTTGATCGAGTTCATAAAAAGGTCAGCTTGTGTCTTAGTTGCAGCGCCATCATATAAGTACAGTAAGAACCCTTGTTATACAGGGTGGACCAAAAAGAACTTCACACCTTTGAAAATTCGTTATGTGGAGAATATTCGAGGTATTGGAATGAATCAAAAATTCGTTGATAGCAACAAGGCTGAAGTATTTTTTCGTGATTTTCCTTCTACTTTTCTAAACATTGTAAATGTAGGTGAAATTAAATTTATGAAAATTCCTGTACTTCGAAATGCGAGAACAAGGGAGAAGAAATCTCTTCACTTAGAGCAATATGCAAATACATTTCATTTCCCTCAAGGCTTGAAAAGTGATTTTTAGAAAGTATCGGATCATATGCGTCATTGCTTTTATAAAGATTTGATTCGTAACTCTTGAGGGGAATGAAATGTGTTTGAGTAAGGAGATATTTGTAATTTTGATCGATGGTTTTAAGTCCTCTTTCGCGCATTCGGAGTTACAGATTTTTTGCAAATTAAATTTTATCTATATTTCCAATGCTCAGAAAAATAGAACAAAAATCACAAAAATACTTCAGCCTTTGGGTACCAACCAAACTCTTATTGATCCTAATACGTCAATAATTCTCCGCATAACGAAGTTTCAAACATGTGAAGTTCTTTTTGGTCCACCCAGTATAGCAATTCATACAGCCGCGGAGTTAACATTAGAATGGCGTCACGTCAGCTGGCCGTAAATCTGCATACAGCCCTCAAATTTCATACAACCTGCTATTACGTCACATATAAACACTCAGAAAAAAACTTGGATTTGAAACATGATATCTNTCGTGATTTTCCTTCTACTTTTCTAAACATTGTAAATGTAGGTGAAATTAAATTTATGAAAATTCCTGTACTTCGAAATGCGAGAACAAGGGAGAAGAAATCTCTTCACTTAGAGCAATATGCAAATCAAGGCTTGAAAAGTGATTTTTAGAAAGTATCGGATCATATACGTCATTGCTTTTATAAAGATTTGATTCGTAACTCTTGAGGGGAATGAAATGTGTTTGAGTAAGGAGATATTTGTAATTTTGATCGATGGTTTTAGGCCTCTTTCGCGCATTTCGGAGTTACGGATTTTTTGCAAATTAAATTTTATCAATATTTCCAATGCTCAGAAAAATAGAACAAAAATCACAAAAATACTTCAGCCTTTGGGTACCAACCAAACTCTTATTGATCCTAATACGTCAATAATTCTCCGCATAACGAAGTTTCAAACATGTGAAGTTCTTTTTGGTCCACCCAGTATAGCAATTCATACAGCCGCGGAGTTAACATTAGAATGGCGTCACGTCAGCTGGCCGTAAATCTGCATACAGCCCTCAAATTTCATACAACCTGCTATTACGTCACATATAAACACTCAGAAAAAAACTTGGATTTGAAACATGATATCTACATAAGTTGGTGAATGCCTGGGCTGTATGAATTGCCTTCGGGCAGTACCGGAATTTGCCATGCCCTTGACTTTATTGTCCAGCCTTCACGAGCTCGGGCTGTACTGAAGACCGCAGGCAGTGTAAATCCAGGTATTGCCCACGCATTCGGTTAATAATAATATATATCAAGCAACTAAGAAATGGTTTCAAGCATTTTTCTCAATATTTCTTGAGCCTTTCCCGGAAATTTTCTAGAAAATCAGCCTGTTGTTTCTCATAAGTCTGTGTCTTACTGTACTCTTCGCAAAAGGGATATGAAGATCAATTTAACGAATTCGTTTTCAAACCACTATAGTCTTAGTTTACAAAGTATAAAGTTTTCTAAAGGAGAGGGTCTTGAAAAGGCTGCCTATATTTATAAAGCAACAGCCGGCGTTTCTCAGGAGTCCTTCAAAACTTTTCAGAATTGAATAACAAGCTGATTGCTTCTATAAACCAGAGATGGTGAGAGAAATAGCAAATTTACTTCAGTATTTCAGTCTACATTTAAACTGTCACACATGCAAGCAAAACACTGACGCTGCTAGCTTCTATTCAAGGTGGCCCAAAAACTATACCAATTAAACAAATAAATAAAGAATTACATTAGCACACCAATCTTAAAACTTTCCTTTTGAGCAATGTTGTGACAACTTTGAAAGCCTTAATCTGATAAGTATATGTAAATGATAACAGATATCTGAAAAGCAACTTCACCCTCGACGTAACAGACCTTTTAGCTATTCTACGAAAGAGTCTGGATCGAACAAAATTTCTAAACATTTTGTAGCAATCCCAAGAATTTTCGATTGTGCACAACAGTCATAGAAGCTCTAACGCCACTCAATCGAACATGTCATATAAAAATGCATAAAAATGTAGCTCGATCCAGACTCTTTTGTAGAATAGCTAAAAACGTCTATTACGTCGAGGGCGAAGTTGCTCCTCAGATATATCTTATCATTTACATATACTGATCAGATTAAGGTTTTGAAAGCTGTCACAACATACCCATTCTCCCATGGAAACAGAAACGTAATTTTTTGTTGCTGAATGAATTTGATCAATGACGAGGCAGAGCGAAAAGAAACTCTAATGAGGTTATGATCTACAATCAAAACTGTCGTGATTTCCAGGCCTGCAAACTACAGTGGGACACACGGCAGACAACTACAATTAGTAAAATACTTCGACATACCGGGTGACAAGAAAAAAATTAACTGAGATAAAATGCTAAAGAAAATACAGCACTCGACCGAAATCAGTGATTTAGCCGTTGTTGTTTGGTAGCCTAATGACCAGGCTACATCGCTACTGTTGTTTGCTAATTTTATCGACATCGCAAACTTGCGAAAATCAGGATTTAGTGAAAGCATGCAGTTCTAAAACCCGTCAAAGGTAGGTTACCACAAACATTTAACCAGTACGAGACAATAAAGAATACTTTTCACATTAGCTTGGGAATAGACATGTCCGACAGAAATTTTCAGTGCATCTAAACAACTCTCAATAACGCAAATTAAGGATTCCTTTCTGAGATAGTCACATTCAATTTGAGTCACATATTCCCAGGATGATATGCTCATTGTGTCGTTGCTCTGCAGCTGATCAAATTCATCCCCTGATTTTGATGGCTTTTGATGGGTTTTAGAACTTCCTGTTTTCACTAAATCCGTATTTTCGCTAATTTGAAGGGTTGATAAAAGTAGCAAAAAATAGTAGCGATGATGTAGCCTAGTAATTTAGCTGCACAAAACGCTCAAATCAGATATTTCAGTGGATTGCTCTATTTTGGGTAACAGATTTTCACATTGCGCTTTTTTTGGTCACCTGGTATAGCAGAAAGAGACCGGAATCCTTGATGTATACTCTCTGAGTCCGGAATTGACGTCCCCCCGCTTACCAATTTGAAAAAATCCAGCCAAGACATTTTCATTCCAGTTTAGTAATTTTGAGCTTGTTGAAATTTGAAACATGTGAAATCTTCTTTTCTGAAACGTGGTTCAAACTGTGTTTCTTAATCTAATATATTATCTGTGATTCTTAACTTGTCTGTGACGTTCTTTACAGTCAAAACACTCTTGTGTTCTAATTCCAGTCCCCCTCAAGATTCAGGAAATTTTCCACTCACACTCCGCTTATTCCAGACTCTACGTTCGTTTAGGATTAGGAAAATTTTCCCCCCACCCCGTTTATTCCAGCCCTCCGTCTATTCCGGACTCGAGAGTAGCTTAAAAAGAGAACAGTGCTTGAAACTTACCAAGATAAAATCTCCTTTAGTTTTGATGTACAACGCAAGGATCATATTGCAGTAATTACATTCTTGTTGCAATTCTTTTTCAGCAGTCCATTCAAATATTGTTACCTGGAAAGAAAATTGGATTCATCAAATAATCATTTCATGTCGTTAAAATCAATCCGTTTTTCTAATTATCAACTTCACGAGCGCTGAAGTTAGAATTTCCAACAGTTTCGTTGAATTCGGTAAGCAACCTATTGGTCAAAAACAGACGGTCTATAAAAACGATCGCAATAAGTTTTGTCCAGTTACCTAAAGTCTGTCTCAAATTAGATGACACGTGAAGATGCCCGCGAATAAAAACAATTGAAGATTTTTGCATGAGTAATTTTGCGTTATCGCAAATCTCAAGTGGCATCTAATTTGAGACAGACTTTAAATGTACCTGGTTGACGAAGTCTCTGTCTGACGCTTAACCTTGCCAAACGTAGTGGTGGGCAATAGTAGAACAGAAAGGCATGATATCGATCAATTTGGCAATTCAAAATACCAGCGATATCGTCCAAACGCCTCATAGTTTTAAATTTCGACAAGTCACTAAAGCAAAAGTTCTTCGTAATCTTAATAATTTGAAGGCTTCCAAGTCAGCTGGTCCAGATAATCTGCCTCCAAGACTCTTGAAAGATGCTGCTGAAGCTCTTGCAGGCCCCTTGACTCATCTGATAAATCTTTCATTCAAATATTCAACTTTTCCGAAAAGACTCAAGATAGCAAAAGTGATTCCGTTGTTCAAATCAGGACCAAGAAAGAACTTTGATAACTATAGACCGATTTCTATTCTGCCCATATTGTCAAAGATTTTTGAAAGGATTGCTTACGAACAGTTTGCAGAATACCTTGAAAATAATGATCTGATAGTTTCAACACAATTTGGTTTCAGGAAAAGATACAACACTGAGCTGGCAGTTACAGCACTTACAGATAGTATCAGAAGATCTATGGATCAGGGGAAAATGACAGGCGCAGTGTTTATAGACCTGCGGAAAGCTTTTGACACTGTCGAACATTCAATTTTACTACAAAAATTACCGTATTATGGCATCCGTGATGCTGAATTGAACTGGATGAAAAGTTATTTGAAAGAGAGAAAACAGTTTGTTCAATATGATGGGGAGAGCTCTGAAGTTTTAGTGGTAAAATATGGTGTGCCACAAGGATCTATCTTAGGGCCATTGCTATTTCTTTCGCATATCAATGACTTGGTTAAGGGTATAAAAAAGTGCCAGGTTCTCATGTACGCAGATAATACAGTTGTTTATACTGCAAGTCAAAGCATCACTGAAATTGAAAGGGCATTGACCAATGAGATGGAAAATATTTCTAAGTGGCTGGACAAGAATAGGCTTGTAATAAATCTTAAGAAAGGGAAAACTGAAGCCATGCTATTTGGGACAGCTAAGCGTCGCTCAGTAATAGAAAGCCTGAACATATTTTTTGGTGACAAGCGAATAAATGTTACAGATTCATACAAGTACCTAGGAACATATCTAGATCAAAGCCTGAATATGAGATTACATCTTGATAAGGTATATAAGAAAGCTTCTAGCAAGCTTAAACTTCTCTCGAGGATGAAACCTTTACTGACCAGATCAGCTGCCGAGAGCGTTTATAAAGCCGTCATCGTACCGGGGATCCTATACTGTTCTACTCCTGTCCTAAAAATAGCTGACACAGACCGTAGAAAATTTGAATCATTGCAGAACAGAGCTTTAACGATTATTTACGGAAAAAATAAACAGCAGAAAGATTGCAAATTAATGTCGATCGAAAACAATAAGAAATACAAGGCTTGTCTATTGGTCTTTAAATGTCTAAAGAGAACATCTATAGAGGTTATGAACAAATGTCTTGAAGCCTTGAATCATGAGCAGAACACCCGTAACAACAAATGTGCAGCTCGAGTCCCGAGAGTTAAAACTGAAGCAGGAAAAAAGGGTTTTTGGTTTCAAGGTCCCAAGATATACAACGAACTGCCGAGCAGCCTTCGCCAATTGGACTCATTCATTCTTTTCAAACATAAACTAAAGCAATTTTATTTGGACAACTAAAAATAATATATATTCATGCTTCCAAAAGTGAACAATTCTTACCTAATTACTATATTTCTTTGTTATAACATTTTATTGTAACATATCGTAGTTTTAGATACAGGGCCCTCGTTGATAACAGCACTTTGTGTGCTGAAGAGGTTACCCTGTAGAAACATTGTTATTATTATTATTATCAATTCTTACCTATTTAAGTCAATGTTGTACAGATAAAAACTAATCTTGACATTGTTTCATTCTTAAGGTAACATATTTCATACTCATAACTCAGTTTAGTTCTTTCAGGCACTTTTAACACTGATATTTTGTTAATGAGCTGAAATTATGCTAGAAAGAGTCTGTATAAGGACCAGTAAATCATCCATGTGTATCAAAGGGCTGTGTATTAATAATTGAAGTACCAGTTGCTAAAGTAGAGGGATGGATGACAAACGCAAACGATTAAAATTATGAAGCATAATGTTGCTATTATTTTTCAACATTGTATGAAGTGGAATTTTAAAAATATGGACTTGAATTGAAGTGAATTAAATATTCCAGCTTACCAAAAATAACCACATAGAAATATAATTTCAATTTGAGTGAAATAAATCATCAAAATTTAATTGAAAAGTTGAAAGTAAAGTCTTAATATGTTTCTAAGAAGGTATGATTTGAACTAATAGGTATTACGAAATTAATCAATCAATCAAAGTTGGTTCGCAAAGGTACAGTTAAATATTAGGGAGCTTAAGGAACCAAGACGGCAATGCTAGCCAGAACGTTATCTTGTATCTTGCATCTTGTATTGTTTTCTACGCGTTATCTTTTACATACTATTTGAAGGCCAAGACGAAGCTTCCTTCTCAAATTAAATGGACGAGAACCATCTTTCTTCTTTGAAAACTAACATTTAAAATCATCGAGTTTTACTTAGGAGGCCAAGATCTGAAGTACATAACGACAGAAATTGGATTTCTAAGTTGAGGAATTGACAAAGACAACTTCCTAGTCTCTCAAGGGAAACAAATTGGCACGAAAATCAAGGCATATATCGAAGCCGATGTTCTGAAACAAAAGCAGCATTGCGTTGCCGTTGCATTTACCGTCGTGGTTTCCTACACTCCATATTCAAGGGGATAAGAAACTTCCGTGTGCCCTGTAAAAGCAAAATGTAATAACTTACAGAGCTATTGATTCCAGCGAGTATTTTTCCATTAAACTCTTGTAGACAATACACTGCACCCTTTAGTTCTTTTGATGCTATCTGTACCAGTTTTCCTGAAGCGAGAAGACAACATACACTTGGTTGTCAACAATCCCATACAAATTATGCATTTTTCGTTAATTCATTGGCTAGAATTTCTAATAGCACGCTGATATCTATGATTGCAAGCTTAATCCGAAGTTTCTTTCCTCAAAGAGCCTTCTTAACACACCGAATCAAAGTACAACCTTAAGGATAGGCGTCAAATCTTCGCAAAACTCGAAAATAATTGTAAACTATTATTGCTCTTTTATTTCAAATGAATTGCTCAAAGGGAACTTTAGGTAATTTACCATAATCCAGAGAGAGCATTTTCGAAATCATCATTATTTTCAGAATTACAGCGTTTTTTATATTTTTGCTAGTTTTGAAGTTGTGACGACACCAAATTGCTGAATCGTAAACCATAAAAACTGCAGACTTTTGCTTGCTTCCACGTAGTAGACCTTCAAAAACTGAATATTTCTTGAACATTATATTGCTTTTCCTCAATCAGTTTAGAATTCATGCTGCTTTGTTTAATATAGCTGAAGGTAGTTACTTTCTATCATAAAACGTAAAAGACGCTGTAATTCTAAAATAATGATGATTTCAAAAAATGCTCTCTCTGGGATTATGGCAAACTACTTAAAGTTCCCTTCAAGCAATTCATTTGAAAAAATACGGCAATAACACTTTGCACAATTCATTTTTAAACTTTTGCGAAAATTGGACACCTATGCTGCAACGTTAACTTTAATACGGTGAAGCTGCGTGGTGCCTAATCATGAATGCAGCAAAACCATAAACAATATCTGTGATTTCTCAGAATATATCTAATGCAACCTGGCTGGAAGACTGAGCAAAGCTGGAAGAAGATGAAACCTAAGCTAACATAAATTCAAAAAAGGTCAAATGTTGCAGTATTTTCAACCAAAGAATTTGGGGGGTTATTATGCATTTCTATGAGGCATCTGTTCCACACCACCACAAAACCACTGCCTCCTAAAGCCTATAAAATAGAAGGTCATTTAAGAAAATTCAGTAGAAATATGCCTCACACAAGATGCTCCCGGTACTTCTGTCAGACTTCGTTTCTACCCGTAGAACATATAATTTGTTTTCGGATCATTTAGCTCACCTTCAATAAGTTGGAACATAACGATTGATCCACTTTTTGGTTCTGGCTCTTCCGGTAGCACAACAGCTGTTCCAACACAGTAATAAGTATTTGGATCATTCGCTAACTGGCATGACATCATAGCGGTGCAATATTCTTTGTCGGCGAGATGATGTGAATGTGTAACTAGATCGAAAAAAAATTCAATTCGACCCCTTCTATTCAGTTTGATCGTAACATGAAAGGTAAAAAACGAAAGAAGTACGCGTAGCCTTCATCGGCTAACCCCCATTCACCCCAAACCTGAAAGTGAGCACCTTCGATACTCGGCTCTTCTACTCTATCAAATATAAAAATCAGACTTATAGTTCATAATAGATTTCAGCCTTTACATGTAATAGGAAACCGTTTTTCGAGCCCTCATCAAATTGCTCTCTATACCATGTCAAGTTCTAGGCATGACTTTGTAGAAACAGTCAGAACTTCTTAACACGTTCACTATAAGTCCTACTTGAGTAGCTTAAATCATTGCAGTGTAGATGGCAGAGATAACAAAAGCTTGCTCCAGAAGAAACCGCGTGAGTAAAAAAACTTGCACTTCTTGGAAAATTGTAGAAAATATATCTAGTAGACTGATCTCAAATATTCTTACTTAATCTATTGAAGAAAGTCTAACTTAGATTTAGAGACTAAGTCTATGTCAACACTTAGGGGGGTGATAAAAGTGATCGCAATGTTGTAAATGTTTTATAGCCTTGGTTAGATCTACGGAAAATGCTGTTCAGTGTTTTACCTTCAAGAGTGTCTATTACATATTCTATATCAGAAATACCATGTTTTACTAACCAAGATAACACAGCTGCCTAACAGGTAAAATACTGACCAACCTTTTTGTTAGGTCTGAAGAAACCGTTATGACGATCTCATATTCCGATCACTTGCTCTGTCGACACAGATACCTAAACTTGGTGTCAATTCTAAGTTATACTTTCATCGCTAGATTAACGCAATAATATTTTAGATCACTTTACTACATGAATCTCCACTATTTCACAAAAGGGGAAAGTTTCTTGTCTCAACTGATAGCACAATCTCACCTTCGAATGTATGTTGGTCAATGATGAGTAAAGAACACATCTCTACTTCTTCTCCAAATTGCCCTCTGTCTGCTGACTTACTACTTGAGCCCATAGCTGAGTCACCACTTTGCGCAGAACTGTGTGAGATATTACTGGCAGTCGTACTCGCAGACGGATGCGACAAAGTTCTTTCGCCATTTTGCGAATCTAGTAGCTCAATCCTGCATGATATTACTCCGAATGTTTGAGTTGCTTCTTGGTATGCAATGCGCCTAGCAGAAGTGAAATTCATAAAAAAAAGCTTGGGGCAGCAACAATAAGTATTGCATAAAAGTGTGCAATAAAAATGTTAAATCTTGCAATGAGAAGTATTCGCGTGGCTTTTAATTTCTCTTATTTGATAACTGATTTTTTTCGGATTGTAAGTATCAACTTTTTAGAAATTATACCAATCACGGGTGCTTACATTAGCAGAACCTCGGTCAGGGTATCATTTCGGGGTATCATTTGTCATACACATAGAACAGTTTTTGAAAATGTGTTCTTCATTTTCGCTCCGTCCTCTCCCTTGAATATTCCCAGTTGAGGTAAAGTAAGAAATTTGCAACCAAAGATCTGTGGATTTACAACAGTTTAGTGCAGTGAATTTCTGCATCAGAACAAATCAAAGGCTTATTCAAGAGCAGAAACAAAACTCAAACAGAATAAAATACAATACAATACCTCGGTGATTCTCCCAGAGGAACTGTTCTTATATGTAGTTTCTGTATTTCATCTATTGTGCCGATCGTCAGAGTATTCTTGTCAGCAATCGCGAGACTGAAAATAAAAATAAGAGCTAAATAATATTGCATAGGATTTACATTATTTAAAAATTAGACGATTTCATTCGTAGCTTTTTACCTACTGCATACCATCTAATGAAACAATTGGCAAAGCCGCGTGGCTACAATAGTAAAATAAATGGCAATGAATTGAATATACAAATTAAGGAATGAAATTAATAACTGGGTGATGCATAAATAACTAGCTGTGTGGAGTTTTTTCCTGCAACATTTTCTTCTCACGATTTCAGAAGTTGTACGATTTCTAGTTAGTTGCCTATAACTAGAAGGAAACTGGGCTTCCTATTTTGCAATGTAAAACAGTCTGGTTACCTGTCCTTATATCCTTCAGAATTCAGTTGACAGACATAGCTCACATCCTGAAAAATAAATTTAATAAAAATGAACAAACAAATTTAATGGTAAAGGAGTGTAAACAATGGATGTCAATCATATTTCCCTTTTTCGACTTCTCACAACAATTCGTCACGAAAATAGTTTGTACTGCGGTAGCCTTGTACGTAAATTGCCTACTGATCAGCCACGAGATAGGAGGAGTTACTCGAAGCTTTGTTTGATACCCATAGGCTGAAGTATTTTTGTGATTTTTGTTCTACTTTTCTGAGCATTGAAAAAATAGGTAAAACTTAATTTACAAAAATCTGTTCTTCGCAATGCATGAAAAGAGGCCTAAAAACCCTCGATCTACAAATAATCTCCTCACTCAAACACATTTCATTCCCCTCAAGAGTTGAGAATCAAATCTTTACAAAAACAACAACGTATATGATCTGATACTTTTGTAAAAATTATTCTTTAAGCCGTGAGGAAAATGAAATGTCTTTGCATGTTTCTTTTTAAGTTACTTATCCCTTTCTCACGCATTTCAAAGTATAGTTGTGACCATAAGTTTAAGACCACATTTTAGTTGGTAACATTCGTTGACGCAAGGAGCTGCAATTCTACTGCTCTAACGTTTGAATGGTCTTTGAGTTGTTTCAGTTTCAGGTAGTGGTCCTGCCGACAAGGGGGTAGAACCAAAAAATGTGTTACTCACCTGGATTCGACATTTGGCTTCAGGGAAACAGTCACATGAAAGTTTTCAGTTTACAGCTGTGGCCATAAGTTTAAGACCACCCTTGGGAAACGCAAAAAAATCTGGGCTTATAATGTAAAAGCCTTTGATATTCGATAATTAGAATAATAAAATAAATTCTTGAAAATTAATTGCGAATAACTATGCGATTTGTTGCTTCAAACTATGAGTAAAGGGCTGGTCTTAAACTTATGGCCACAGCTGTTGAATGAAAGCCTTCATGTGACAGTTTCCCTGAAGCTGTCCTTTTCGCAGAGTTTTGATATTTTGTAAACAAATCAAAGAAATGATTTCTGCATGGATTGATGTCAAATTCAGGTGAGTAACACATTTTTTAAGTCAACGCCCTTGTCAGCAGGACCACTACAATTTCCGATAATTTTTATAGATTTCATTGTGACGTCATAGCTAACTGGCGCAAAATTTCAATATCTAACATCGAAATTCTGAATCTACGTGGAAAGTTGACCTACAACAACTCAAAGACAACTCAAACGTCAGAGCAGTAGCATTGCAGCTCCTTGCGTCAACAAATGTTATTGACTAAAATGTGGTCTTAAACTTTTGGCGACGACTGTAAAGGAATTAATAGATTTAATTTAGCTATATTTACAATGCTTAGAAAAATAGAAGAAAATTCACAAAAAAACTTCAGCCTTTCCGCTATCAACCAAACTTTCATTCCAATACCTCAAGTATTCTCCACATAACGAATTTTCAAATATGTGAAGCTCTTTTTGGTCCCCCCGGTATGTCACATGGTGCCTCATTTGATGCATATTTGAAAATTTATTCCTTTTTAGGAGCATCTATTCATTTCACGTACGTTAAAATGGAACATTTCTCCTTGCTTGGTTCTAGACAATGAACTTTGGTATAGCATAACTGTCCAAAAAGGGGGTTCAGAGCCCGGGGGTACTTCACTATTGGGTCATATGGGGGGGTGCGCTGCAAGAAATTCTGTTATGACCCAATCCCAGAATATAGGTTGGATTTTGAGACCCAATCCCAGAATATGGGTGAGGTGTCTCACAAATGTTTTCACTACACAACTATTCCAAAATTGTTGTTTATCCTAACCTCAACATTCCCAGAATTTCTAGTAAAAATTAGACCTCATTCCGAGAAAACTTCTGCAAAAAGTACATCCCATTCCCAGAATTTTATTGCCAAAAACTACCCCCAAAAATGGTGCACATCCTCATATGACTGGATAGTGAAGTACTCACCCCGGGGTTCAGAGAAACGATTCTAGGACTCAAATTACCACCACCGTCCGAATACCCCCGCCAGCAACCTATTCAAGGTACGTTCTAACATACCTTTAAGTTGACATTTGAAAACACAAGTTTTCGATTGCTTGAATAAATGACAGTTGGACGATCGGAGCAAGCAAACACATTTGTTGTTACAAGAGATTTGAATGTTCGCAGAACAATGGGTTGCGTTCCAAGTGTCACTTTCTTGCGTTCGGTCATCATACCTGTACAAAACAAGTAATCTTAATGGTACATTCATTTCTAGTAACAAGTTAAATACATTAATTTTCCAATACGTTAAATTGATCAATATGGTTTTCTGCATACAAAAAGAGGGCAGTTTTGATTGCAACAATTTTCAATTATTCAAAACAATTTTTCCGGCGAATTTGGTATTGGTTCAAGTTTCTAGGTTTATCAAAGGTGTTTTTAAACTCTGAATTTCTTTTCATTTACTGAATCTGTGTTGTAGTGATAGAGAATGAAAATGGAAAAAATTGGTAGTTGACAGCAACGCTAGGCTAAACAAGTGAAAATTAGTGGTCAAACATAAAATCTTGNGAACTTTACCACAGTCGAAACGGCTAGTCGAAACGGCAGTCCAAAATTTTTATGTCGTTAGGTGGTCGTCAGGGAGCTTTTTACCAGCATGCTTAGCGCGGCTGCCATCTTTGGCGTTATTGTCTATTAATCTTCCAACTTCATTTTCATGCGTTGCTATTAGATGAGGAAAGAAAATTATGAATTAAGTTTCTTGCTTCCCTGTCCCATTTTATCTCTCCCATTTCTTGTGAGGCATGTTAAACAAAGAGCTGGCAACTGGTTCTGTTACTAAACATGGTTTAAGATTTGCCTGCCTTAAATAATTCAAGGCTATTCCAAAGTTCCAAACACATCTGTGCCTGAAAGCAAACCCTTTGCTTGAACACTTTGCGAGACTTAATATCGAGTTTTTATTTGGAAAATCCTTAATTCCTTTGGCTTCAAATCAGCAAAACTATTCAGTGGTCATTCAACACTAGACTGCCATTTGAACTGCCGAAAAAGAAGTCTGGTGGTTGATTTTTAGCCAGTCTTCAGATCAGCAATCTTTTTTCAGGACACCTACCGGATAACCCAATAAAAAGTTCGATACTTTGTAGAATTCGCCAAAATTTGAATATGATGACGACAAAATAGCACGAAAACCATATTTTGAGCAACAGAATTTTGCAGAATACCTTATTCTAAACCAAATTGCCGTATCTTGCGATTTCATATATGGGTGCAAGTCGTAAATGATATCACAGCCCTATCAAGGACATAACCAACCAATTTGACTAGAGTGATGCGGAGTAAAAATTCAATTTGATAATCATTCCATATAATATTGGAGTATGCTTCAAAACCATGTGGCCTGTAGAGGCTCAAATTCCAACAACAAATCTCAAGACCTTGCAACATGTCTAAAATTAATTGTTTTCCTGATATAAATGCACATAAAGAAATTTCCATGATCAATTACACAATCACCATGATCAATTCCTTCGTGATTTTTGAAAAGTTTCACTTTTTTGTGCCACCGGTAGAACATCATTTAAATGTTCACAAAATTGTAAAATTAGTTGATTACCTTGATTGCAGGTGGGGCCACAGCGATGTAATGATCTCCTTTGTGGTAAGTGATGGATTCCTGGCCAATTATCAAGGCACCACCAACGGGAGATGGAACTAAAGGAAGGGAAATACTGACTGATTCAAAAATCTTCCCATTCAAAAACTTAAATGTAAACGTTGCTGTTTAAGTTGAGCCTTGCTGTTCAAAAACAGAGATAGTTTATAGCTATGTCATAATACTAAAGGTTCTCGTTTAGCTTCTGGTTAAATATTTTCTTCTGAAATATCATTAGAAAAATGCTCAAAATCCACACAGCAGAGGCATCGAGTCTTCTGGAACATCACTTTTAAAATTTAAAGCATCCAGCAAGAACACAAACTTGGACTTTTAGCTATTTCTCAGTTGTTATCTTAAGCTTGTAAATTTTTAACTTTTATTCTTGTATATATTTAACTTTTATTTTGTAGGATACAGGTCTTTGATTGATAACAGTAATTTTATTTACTGACCAAATTAACCTGTGTAAATATGAAAGATTATTATTATTATTTGCAAAACTTTAAAGTCAATTGTATAAAATGTTATTGCCCCATTCTTTCTAATGAATTGTTTGAAGGGAACTTTAGATAACTTGTCATAATTCCAGAGAGAGAGTTTTTGATATCATCATAATTTTTGGAATTATAGCATTTTTATGTTTTATGAAAGGATGTACGAGAGGAAGTATCTGAAGCTTTTGCAAACATTAAAAGCACCATAAATGCTAAAATGATTGAGGAAAATCAATATGATCAATATAAAAAACCTCAGTTTTTGAAGGTCTACAAGATGGTAGCCAGCACAAGTCTGTAGCTGTTCTGGTTCACGATTTAGTAATTTAATGACGTCACAACTTAAAAACTAGCAGAAATATTTAAAAACGCTGTAATTCTGAAAAGAATGATGATATCAAAAATGATCTTTTGGGATTATGGCGAAATTCCTAAAGTTCCCTTGGCGCAGTTGATTTGAAAGAATAGGGCAATAACATTTCACAAGATTAATTTTAAAGCTTTGCAAAGATTCGTCGCTTATGCTAATCCACATAAAACAAGCTCTTACAAACACATTTCCAAGCCTGCATAAAACGGCAACATTTGTTGGGTATCCCTAAGAACTAGGCATCGAATTCGTAATTCAAGACACCTTCAGATCAGTTTCCTTCTTATGGTACTACATTTGAGAGATTTTGTGGATTTATGAAGCTTCCTAAGAGTCTCTAGCTCCGTTAGCTGTACTTTCGGACGTCTTACATGAAAAAGAGAAAGCCCATTATGTCTCAGTTATTATTTTCGAAGGAAAAGTTAGTGCCGTACCTGTATCGGGTGCGCCAAAAAGGACTTCACACATCTGAAAATTCGTTACAAGGAGAATACTTGATAAATTGAAATGAATCAAAGTTTGGTTTTATAGCCGAAATGCTCAAGTATCTTTTGTGATTTTGTTCTATTTTTCTGAGCATTGAAAATACAGTTTAAACTGAATTTATGAAAAATGCGTCGGCCAAACAGAATGATCATTAGTAAAAGAATTTTTGGAGAATATTGTGGCTGGCATCTCTGATGGTCAGAAAGAATTGATCTCACCCAGCCATATTAATAGGGAAAGTCAGCATGTCAATGTCCCAAGGGCTAATTACCATTTCACCACTATAAGATGAAATGAACTCAACACCTTGGAAATACATAATAACTTCAAAGTAGAGACAAGGTAGGAGTAAAGATTTTTAAATAGCTTGCTATATGAAAATTCCTTTTGTTCAAAATGCGTGGAAAAAGGGCCGGCTAAACAGCTCAGTAAGATTATAAGGAATCTCCTCACTTATGCAAATACATTTCATTTTCCTCAAGCTCAAGGGTTAACAAGTGATCTTTAGTCTTGAGGGGGATGAGATACATGTCAATGAAGAGATTGTTTATAATTTTGATCGAGGGTTTTGGGCACTTTTTCACACATTTTGAAGTAACCAATTTTCAAATTTACATTTTACCAATTTTTCCAATGCTCAGAAAAATAAACAAAAACCACCAAAAATACTTCAGTCTTTCGGCTATCAAGCAACGTTTGCTTCACTCGAATTTATCTAGTATTCCCCACGTGACGAAATTTCAGATGTTTGAAGTTCTTCTTGGCGCACCCGGTATTCGCTATTGCCTCGCTCACCAAGACTACAACGCATAGAGATGTTGCCTAGAATGACTCTCCAAGAAAACGAAATGCTAAACCTAACTGATGAATACTGAGCTCCATTGATAATAACTTGTTGAAGATAATTACACGATATTTGAGAATTTTGCACTCACCAGAAATGACCATGCAGGCTTCGAACTCAACATTGTCTTGTTTCCAGGGTCCTTTCGAGAATTCTTTGTCCCTGACTGAAATTTCATAAGTCTTGACATGACGGCCATTGGTGTCCTACAGATATCAGAAGAGAAAACGTTACCAGAATAAGAAGTTAAAATCGATTTCCTTGGCGTACAGGCTGTTAACTAATTGGCAACGTTTTGATATTTGAAAGAACTTTGCCATTATTTATTTTATTATACAGTTGAATCTCGTCAAAACAAAACTTTGCCATTCAAGGAAAAGGGACCAGACGTTTAGCTTGTTATACCAGGAAGTTCGTTATATCAGGAGTTCGTTTTTGTGTGTGATAGAGTATAAGAATGTGGACTGTCAGTCACTGAAACTTGCTCTTTTGCTCTTACTTTTAAGCTAAGGAATAACAAGACCTCCTTTGATCTCGTTACTACAATATCTAAGAACAAAACTTAGGGCCTATTATTTTGGGTATCTTCCGAAAACGGTGCAGTTTGTAGGAACTAAAATTCTTCTTTTTGGTGCCATTCTACCGAAAACGGTAGACTTCGCAGGCTTCAGCTCATTTTTTATGAAAACCCATTCTGTTGGTCATTCTGTTTTCGGTAGATTTCAAAGAGATTGTATCGTTTTTTGCTTGTCTGAAAATGGCAGAGATCCGAGAAGCGTCTGAAACCTTCTGATCTTGAAGCTGGATTCGAAAATTAATAAAACAATTTAATTCTTAGGTACTATGCAGTGTAATGGCGTCAGCTCCATAGGCCGAGTACTGTGTTTGAGCACTCTTCCATTTCAGAATGTGTATTCTTTTGGCATTTTTCTCTACGATCTCTCCAAACTCTGTACAATTTTTAGAAAGCGCATTATTTGGGTAACTGATATTTTTCTCTGCGAAGTCATAAAATTTTGGAGACCTCAGATGCCCAAAAGAATATACTCTTCATTTTGTCTTTCTCGTTTGAATATCAGTCCTTCCAAGGTAGATGCATCTGTCTAAATCTTTTTGCAAGAAAAGTTGTGCATGGAATTTCCCAAGATTCGTTTGCTAACTGCCCTAGGCTCCCTATTCAAGCTTTGCTAGTCAAATAAAGTGTACTATTAGGCATACCTGATAAATAAAGACAACGGTTGGGTTCTGACAGCCATGAAGGAATTCTATGTCAATTAATTGAAGCTCCTCAAGTCTATGAATAATGAACAATAGTGAAAAACTTGAGATACTGATGAAGAAGAAATTCGAAATGTCTGAAAAGATCTACCGGGTGAGTTAATTAAATGCATGGCGTTTCAAAGGCTACTATCCCTTGAATATCCCAGCAATAATATTTGCTATTATCTTGTTGAATAGCCAACATGTTGAATAAATTTTAGGAATTTTCTGACTGATATCGGCCACTCTCTTCAAAAACAAAAACATAAGGGATTTTCTTGGGACGAAACAAACCTTCAAAAGCGGTCAAAACTCACGATCAAATTCCCCTGCAATTTCTGACTTGCAGTACTGACTTGCACATACTTTGGCAAGTGTCTCCTCTTGGGATGATGAAAAAGTCTTCCCCACTAGTCAAAGAGAACTATTTAGGGAGATTCCATTCTCCCAAGAGGATAACATGTGCTAATATATGTAAATTGTCGTTTGGAAGGAAAACCGAAGAAATTTTGATCGTTGTTTTCACTCTTTCTTGCAGGTTTTTGAAAGGGACTTTCTGCAGAAAAACTCCCATAGCCACGGGAAAGAATGACTGATTAAAGCCGGATGAATTTTAGTATCTTATTCAACATATCGGCTATGAAACAAGACATTTTCAATATTATTGTTTCGATATTCAGGGAGCAGTATTTTTTCGAACGCCAAGCGTTTTTTTTTACTCACCCGGTAATATATTGTTTAATCTCTAATGAAAAATAGGATGCATATAAATCAAAAGCAGTACTATGTGATTACGTCATAAATGCCAATGTATCTATGATCTTATTGCCTTTAAAAGGCTTCAGGATATTTCGAGAATTCTCTCACGATCCTACAAAAGCTTCAAAACTATGTTAAACATAAAATAGAAACATACACCCTATTATAGGAAGAAAGCAATGCAAATTTTAGACATTTGTGTTAGTTAAAGTTGCGTATAGTTTGTTCAGCGTTGATTTTATGTACTACCGGGTAAGTCGGACAAAACGTACGCCATTTGCAAGGCTGCCGTTCCTCATATGTCAAATATCGATTAAGTTTCGATTTAATGTTTTTTGTATACTTACATGCTTCAGCGAATTTTTTAAAACGGTTACTTTCTTTTACCTCGATTTTGGAGCTTCTTTGTACATCAAGTCATGTAGGGGCCTCTAGTTTCAGCTTTCGCACAAACTGTATCTTTAAAAGCTCATAACTCAGTGAATTTTCAGCGGATTCGCAAGATTCTGGTGTTTAAAATGAATTTAAGGTCTTAGGGGCAGGGTTTTGTTACAAAGAAGCCCTTTCATTTTATCATCATCCTTTAATATTTAATCAAACGTCGAACCATTTTTGGGACACCCTGTACATAAATCACCACATTTGAAAAATATTCACCTTATGTTGAAAGCTTTCAAAGCAACACTATTGCCAAGATCCAGCGGTATTATCTTGAACACACCATCATAAAGTCTGAGTCCAATGATCTTGCATGTCGGGTCAATGATACCTATCATACCAGTGTCAGATTGACGACCAACACGATCCTGATGTAGCAATAAAGAAGTATCTTAATTATTCCTGATAGGAAACTCGTTTTATAAAAACCAACACCATGCAATGATTCAAAGAGACCAGTTTTCAATTACTCTGACATTATGATACTCCACAGTTTAAAGGACGAATCCGGGGTTGGTCCAAGAAGCTTTCCTTCTGATTAAACATGATATCCACGTCGTTTTAGCATTTCGGGCTTTTGACAGCTTTTANAGGGGCAGGGTTTTGTTACAAAGAAGCCCTTTCATTTTATCATCATCCTTTAATATTTAATCAAACGTCGAACCATTTTTGGGACACCCTGTACATAAATCACCACATTTGAAAAATATTCACCTTATGTTGAAAGCTTTCAAAGCAACACTATTGCCAAGATCCAGCGGTATTATCTTGAACACACCATCATAAAGTCTGAGTCCAATGATCTTGCATGTCGGGTCAATGATACCTATCATACCAGTGTCAGATTGACGACCAACACGATCCTGATGTAGCAATAAAGAAGTATCTTAATTATTCCTGATAGGAAACTCGTTTTATAAAAACCAACACCATGCAATGATTCAAAGAGACCAGTTTTCAATTACTCTGACATTATGATACTCCACAGTTTAAAGGACGAATCCGGGGTTGGTCCAAGAAGCTTTCCTTCTGATTAAACATGATATCCACGTCGTTTTAGCATTTCGGGCTTTTGACAGCTTTTATACTTTGATAAGTTTTGAAGAAGTTAAGCGTCTTTTTAGCATTTCGGGCTTTTGACAGCTGTTGTACTTTGAAAAGGTTCAAAGAAGTTAAGTCTAACTGGCCGAATTCCAGTGGCATTTTTATATGGTTTTATTTTTATATAAAATTACATATCATCATAACACTTAAAAGAAAACAAATCTGAATATAACATGAGCTGCAGCAGCGGGAAGAAAACGATATGTTATCCAATATGTTATCCAATATGGAGCTTTTTAAGAGCAAAAATTAGCTTCATAGTTGGTTTTGAGACCTATGATTTAAAGCAAAAACTTTGAATTATATCGAAGGACATCTGATCAGCCACTACGTAGACAGGTCCAAAAACGAAAGAAAGAAATTCAAAAATAGTAACGGGGTTGCTCCTACGTCCAACGTCGGGTACTGCTGAATAAAGCAGTTAATGCTTCGTCTTTGCATTAAACTACTATGGTTGTATGACAAAGAGGCTTGTCACAATTTAGTGGCAAGATTATGATGTCAGGACACCACCCCCCAAATGATACATCAGCCTCGTTTGGGTTGAATGTTGACATCAACGTGCACCTATAGTGTAGGCTTTGCACACATTAACAAGAATTCATTTTGACTAGAAGAAGGAACGAAATGATAAAATGTTGGCACTTTTTCGACTGCACAGCTAAATTTGTTAATTCTCAACTTAAATGTACGTACCTTGCATTCATAAATCGTCCACCAAAGTTGAAGATTATCAAAGTTAGCTGTGCAGTCCAAAAGTCCTGACATCTTATCGTTTTGTTCCTTTCTCCTGGGGTACTTTTTTTAGATACCCGGTAGTCAGAACAGTATAATCTTTCATTTTATTGCAATAATGTCCTTTAAATTTGAAATTTTCCCCCAGGGTTCAGCCTGGTCTCTAAAGCCAACAATTTTTTCAGATGGCCCTTCAGTTGTATCAGCTATCGAAGGATAATAGTTATAGCAAGCAGTGATATCAAAAAAGAAAATTTGAAAATTTTGCGATCATAATATATAATAACAATAGACGACTGCACTAAAGATGGCATCGAGGAATTTTTTTACAAAAGACCCTTTGAGATATTGGAGAAATCGACCAATCAAATCAATCAAAGTTCAATTCGACGCAAATCATCATCTATTATTACAGTACATGTTTATACTAAGCCAGTCAGCTTCAGCTACACTGTTAAACCCTGCAAGTAAAGGCATGTTGCGAATATTCAGAGCTTTTTCCAGAGCAGTGTAGCTCAGTGTCATCAGCACATAGAAGGTACAGTATATGCAGTTTAATGCAGATTCTATATCATTGACAAAGCATAAAAACAACAAAGGACTAAGAAATGATCCCTGAGGCATGTGATAGGGATCCTCAGGGCAAATGCTTGACCCTAACCCTAGGTTCTTATTTTCAATATTTTAATATTTCAATATTTTCAAATGATTGTTAATTGGTGTTGCCCACACAAGTATGATTTGAACCATGTTTCCAACTTACTATCTGTCACAACATATCTCTGCAACTTTTCAAGTAAACCTCATGACTTATACAATTAAAGGCTTTGGTCAATTCTGAGAACACAGCTCAGCAATGTTACCTTTTAAAATTTGGTGATTTTTCGAAGTCTTCTTTTTTGGGACACGCTGGCACATATTGAATTTTTCACTCTGATTCTCAGAAACAAACAAACAAACAAAAAAGCCAGATGACAAGAAATGGTCATTGATAAATAATCTAACAATCACAAACAGTGCAAATAATTACCTCAACATCTCCATATGCCATGGTTACGATATCGCCAGTTTCTTGTTTATACCCAAGGATTGCAACTCTGTATCTTTCTGTCAATATAAACAGCAGGTCTTTCTTNGTGAATTTTCAGCGGATTCGCAAGATTCTGGTGTTTAAAATGAATTTAAGGTCTTAGGGGCAGGGTTTTGTTACAAAGAAGCCCTTTCATTTTATCATCATCCTTTAATATTTAATCAAACGTCGAACCATTTTTGGGACACCCTGTACATAAATCACCACATTTGAAAAATATTCACCTTATGTTGAAAGCTTTCAAAGCAACACTATTGCCAAGATCCAGCGGTATTATCTTGAATACACCATCATAAAGTCTGAGTCCAATGATCTTGCATGTCGGGTCAATGATACCTATCATACCAGTGTCAGATTGACGACCAACACGATCCTGATGTAGCAATAAAGAAGTATCTTAATTATTCCTTATAGGAAACTCGTTTTATAAAAACCAACACCATGCAATGATTCAAAGAGACCAGTTTTCAATTACTCTGACATTATGATACTCCACAGTTTAAAGGACAAATCCGGGGTTGGTCCAAGAAGCTTTCCTTCTGATTAAACATGATATCCACGTCGTTTTAGCATTTCGGGCTTTTGACAGCTTTTATACTTTGATAAGTTTTGAAGAAGTTAAGCGTCTTTTTAGCATTTCGGGCTTTTGACAGCTGTTGTACTTTGAAAAATTTCGAAGAAGTTAAGTCTAACTGGCCGAATTCCAGTGGAATTTTTATATGGTTTTATTTTTATATAAAATTACATATCATCATAACACTTAAAAGAAAACAAATCTGAATATAACATGAGCTGCAGCAGCGGGAAGAAAACGATATGTTATCTTGTTCCCACTGCATGCAGCTCCTAAAGCAATTCCAACTATTTACAGATATAAACGAGGCCGTCTACGAAATGGCAGATCAGCCGCCCATCCAACATGGAGCTTTTTAACAGCAAAAATTAGCTTCATAGTTGGTTTTGAGACCTATGATTTAAAGCAAAAACTTTGAATTATATCGAAGGACATCTGATCAGCCACTACGCAGACAGGTCCAAAAACGAAAGAAAGAAATTCAAAAATAGTAACGGGGTTGCTCCTACGTCCAACGTCGGGTACTGCTGAATAAAACTACTATGGTTGTATGACAAAGAGGCTTGTCACAATTTAGTGGCAAGATTATGATGTCAGGACACCACCCCCCAAATGATACATCAGCCTCGTTTGGGTTGAATGTTGACATAACGTGCACCTATAGTGTAGGCTTTTGACTAGAAGAAGGAACGAAATGATAAAATGTTGGCACTTTTTCGACTGCACAGCTAAATTTGTTAATTCTCAACTTAAATGTACGTACCTTGCATTCATAAATCGTCCACCAAACACCGGAGATACCATCTTGTAAATTAAAAATTGAGAGTGCACCTAAAACCAGAGGTTTTGAAAAAGGGCATAGCCATGCTTTGATATCATGGGCATTTTAAAAAGGAATTTTCAACTTTAAAGTTTAGTTTTTACTTTTGACAAGAATTCTACTTTTAAATGCTTCAATTGTTCTTGAAATCACGTTCTTTATATGAAGAAATCGTTCCTTACATTCCATGGAAAAGTGATTTGCATCAAAGAAGAGGAAAAGGAGCACATGCACGCTTGTTTTGGAGAGTGGCACGAGTTTATTATTCGACACATGTTTCTTCTGTTCGTTTAACTAGAGTCATGGCTAAGCGTCTATAATTCTTTTCAACAGAAAAAACTAAAAATCAAAGTTGAAAATTCCCGTGGAAAATGCCCATGATATTAAATCATGGTTAGGCCCTTTCTCAAAACCTCTGGTTTCAGGTGTACTCTAAATTTTGACTTTGGGAGCTCGTATCTCCGGTGTTAAGCGGATGATTTATAAATGCAAGTTACATGCATTTAAGTTGAAGATTATCAAAGTTAGCTGTGCAGTCCAAAAGTCCTGACATCTTATCGTTTTGTTCCTTTCTCCTGGGGTACTTTTTTTAGATACCCGGTAGTCAGAACAGTATAATCTTTCATTTTATTGCAATAATGTCCTTTAAATTTGAACTTTTTTCCCCAGGGTTCAGCCTGGTCTCTAAAGCCAACAATTTTTTCAGATGGCCCTTCAGTTGTATCAGCTATCGAAGGATAATAGTTATAGCAAGCAGTGATAGCAAAAAAGAAAATTTGAACATTTTGGATCATAATATATAATAACGATAGACGATTGCACTAAAGATGGCATCGAGGAATTTTTTTACAAAAGACCCTTTGAGATATTGGAGAAATCGACCAATGAAATCAATCAAAGTTCAATTGGACGCAAATCATCATCTATTATTACAGTACATGTTTATACTAAGCCAGTCAATCAAATCAATCAAAGTTCAATTGGACGCAAATCATCATCTATTATTACAGTACATGTTTATACTAAGCCAGCTAAGCCAGTCAGCTACAATGTTAAACCCTGCAAGTAAAGGCATGTTGCGAATATTCAGAGCTTTTTCCAGAGAAGTGTCATCAGCACATAGAAGGTACAGTATATGCAGTTTAATGTAGATTCTATATCATTGACAAAGCATAAAAACAACAAAGGACTAAGAAATGATCCCTGAGACATGTGATAGGGATCCTCAGGGCAAATGCTTGACCCTAACCCTAGGCTCTTATTTTCAATATTTTAATATTTCAATATTTTCAAATGATTGTTAATTGGTGTTGCCCACACAATATGATTTGAACCATGATTCCAACTTACTATCTGTCACAACATATCTCTGCAACTTTTCAAGTAAACCTCATGACTTATACAATTAAAGGCTTTGGTCAATTCTAAGAACACAGCTCAGCAATGTTACCTTTTAAAATTTGGTGATTTTTCAAAGTCTTCTTTTTTGGGACACGCTGGCACATATTGAATTTTTCACTCTGATTCTCAGAAACAAACAAACAAACAAAAAAGCCAGATGACAAGTAATGGTCATTGATAAATAATCTAACAATCACAAACAGTGCAAATAATTACCTCAACATCTCCATATGCCATGGTTACGATATCGCCAGTTTCTTGTTTATACCCAAGGATTGCAACTCTGTATCTTTCTGTCAATATAAACAGCAGGTCTTTCTTCTCATTCTGAAAAAGAAGACAGATTATTTTGTCAATCCTATCAAGTCTCTTCTCCAACAGACAAGATCAGCTTACCATAAACATGTTGAAACTGGCAAATATTCAGTTACAGGTTTCAACAAAATTGTTTCAGTTGTAAAACAATAGGAAGACGACATTATCTTTTGTTTAATAATGATGGGCGTAGGCTAGAAAGTGTAGGATATTAACTGTATCCCAGTCATTATCCACTGTGGACTGCACATACTCTCTCTGCATAGTGAAGAAAATTGTGGGTTTCTAGCACCAAGTGCAGGGATCATACCGAGTTGGTCAACCCTAACGATCAGAATTTAGCATGAATCAATCCGAAATCATTTTTAAAACATTACTCAGTAGTTAACTTGAACATAGATACCTTGCTTGTTGACATTGGTGCTTTGAGAGTAGAGCTATAAATATTCAAAGGACAAATTTGCCTCCACCTCCAAACCAGAGCTTTGGCGTTTTGGCCTAAGCAATATCCACAATTTGTTTCATTTAAAATGAATAAAGTTTACTTTGGAGCTCCTTGATGATAAGTGTCACGTAAATTATATTTTGTGAAATGCATTTGTTGTGCAGTTTTTAATTTTTCTCCTCCTGGTTCAAATTTTTCCAAGTCTATTGTTGACTGATTCGCTGTGCCTTAAGAATTTGCTTAGGCCGAAACGCCAAAGCTCTGGTTTGGAGGTGGAGGCAAATTTGTCCTTTGAAGATT
>REGM01000153.1:469554-480150 GCA_004194415.1 Aurelia aurita | reverse complement strand
AAACGCCAAAGCTCTGGTTTGGAGGTGGAGGCAAATTTGTCCTTTGAAGATTTATATATCTACTCCCAAAGCACCAATGTCGACAAACAAGGTATCTATGTTCGAGTTAACTATCGATTAATGTTTTAAAAATGATTTCGGATTGATTCATGCTAAATTCTGATCGTTAGGGTTGACCAAATCTGTATACTTTTTTTGGGACACCAGGTAGAAGTAGCTAATCACCAATTCAGTCTGTGACCCCTTGTTGCAGTTGTGGGATGTGGTCAAACCAAGCTTGTCTATTGCATTCTTTGTTGCGTGTATGCAAAGCACACAAATGCCATCCTGGAGAAACATCCAAGTTACTCCAAAGATCTTTGGCACAGAAAGTTAATATTGTGCATATAAGTTGTTCTCTTTTGTGCACATCAAGAACTCATTTCCAGCCAGATTGGAGTTTTTGCTGTGCATGGAGAAATTCTCTGTGCAATCTTCAACAACAGGTCTTATTGTTGTTCTATTTGCTGTATTTATGCTATACATACTGGAGAGTTTATCTCCTGTTGGCCAAAGAATTAGCATCAATATTTCAATGTTTTTACACAACACCAGGAAATTACAAGGGGAGAAATTACAAAGATCTTTGCCACTGCGAGAGATTGAAAATTTTGCATAAAGATGGTAATATGCCATATTCCCAGTAACTGTATATGCAAAGCAGTCTTCGTCATAAGAAAATAGGCATGTGTGTGGTGAACCACACGCACAATTTATCCCATGCGTGCGATTCACACTCATACTTACCTGATTGGTTTTAAGTTGCTAACAATACCAGAAGCATACCAACATACGGCAGAACCAGGATAATTCGAACTTGGTTATGGCAAGCTACTCAATATCTCAACAAATTTGATATCCCCTTAGGCCTTAGTTAGGTTGAGTATAGGTTAAACTACGGATATCTAGATAACTCAGCAGCTCGAGAAAAATCTCTGTCTCTCTCGAGAGTTCAAGTTATTGAGGATTCCACTATCGTCTGCACTTATCATACGTTGCAACAACTGGGACTCATGATCAAACTTGTTTCAAAGACGAAAGTATTACATAGATGGCTTAAGGAACCGTTTCACCCCTCCGTTTTTAGTAGTTGTGGTTTGTGTCCGTTTTTCTTCAACAAAAATCGTTCCTGTTCTTATTGGAACAAACATGGAACAAAGACATTACCAAAATGTCTTCAAGATTGATTCGTTTCTCGTTTTTTTTCATTTGAATGATAGATCTGTTTTTAATGCGTTTTGTTTCAAACTGTTCAGTTTTTAAAAGCTTCTACTGCGTTCAACACTGTTTTTTGAAAACTCCTTTCTTAATTCTGTTTCGATCTTTGCAGAGGGGTGCGAAGGGGTTTAGCGGGGTTTTTCTCTCCTTCCAAAGGAAACGGAGCAGTAAAAACGGTGCCTAAGAAATCAAGTCGTAACATTGATGACAAAAACGCCTCGAAATTTCGGTTTGCGGTACTCAAACACGAAAACCTAACTACACGTATAGATTCTTAAGAGTTTCTTAACACAACTATGCAAAGAAGAAACCGCAGTCTGAGCGGCACAAGGAATTCATCCTTTGGTCAATTGAAAATTATAGTGACTGACTACTGACNTAGAGTACTGTCGCCCTGAATGGGTCTTATCACGGAAAGAATTGATATTTCTATTTAAGTGCATGCCTTTGAGAAATATTTTCTTTATGGATATAGACTTCATTTCCTTGCCAACCATTATTTCTAAGCCAAATATATTTTTACTCAAGTTTCCTCTTGCAACTAAGGCGAACATCAGCAGTGGTCAAAGCAACAGCTTTCCCCAATTTTCGCCCTAAATGGGTCTAAATATTGTGAAGGCCTCAGCAGGGAAATTTTATTAGCAGGGAAGCCAAGCATCTCTCTAGGGTTACCGCACTGAATGGACTTTGAGCGAATGTTTATGGTATCTGGCTCTTGTCATTTTTGACAACACAAAACTTTAACAGACAAATCTCCCTTTTCCTGCGCTGACGAGGCTCAAATTTACGTAAAATTCGACTGTTATGGTAATCCTTAAAGTTGGTGAAACACCAAAGTCGATGAAACCCTCACAATATATCAAAATAACTCTAGTAACACCCTTCCTTTCCAAACTGCCACAAAACCAGCACAGACAAACTTGGATAGCTACGCAGAGTCGTTTAAAAAGAATAGACCCATTCAGGGCGAATTTTTCCCGATTTATTTGCCTTCGGAAAAATAGTTATATCGGCAACAAAAATTGGCGAGATTTTTGGATAAATGTTAGAATGTACTCTTAAAAGGTTAGTATGAATTGTGAAACAGGTTAACCGGATATCAAATGTGCGGGGAGTGAAAAAATACATGCCAACTCATTCAACCAATTTGAACGAGAAAAAAAAGATTTGATGAAACTTACAAGTCCACGGAAAGTAGTCTGCCTGAAAACTTCATATTTTCAGGAATATCCCATTTAACAAAACACAAGCTAAGAATATCGTAAAGACTGGCGTCAGCAAAAATATTTTTGTTGGGTTTTTGAAAAATATTAGATCCAGGCACCTTGTGTATTCACTTCGAAAGAAGAGCGTGCGATTCCGATGAAAAACAGTATTAGACCCATTCAGGCCAGACTGCAGAGTAGGGCAGTTTCCAACGAGATCTCGGGTGTGCAAGAGCAAAATTTCAAGTGTGCAAGTGTGCACTTTGGTATAAGTGTGCACTTCAAGTGTGCACACAAATTTGAGCTTAACCTATACCAATACTTCACCAATACATCAACAAGATTGACCATTTACAGATCGAAACTATGCTAATAATACCAATACTAACGCAAAAATGAAAGAAGAAAACGTACATGATTGATATTTCTTATTTTGTTATTAAACAGATACAAAATTGTTTCAATTCATCCCCTTCTTTGGGCCCTTGAGGAAAACAAATTCTTCATTTGCTCCGAACAATAGGGCCACACCCATGCCACGCCCACCCCACACCCTGCCACACCCATTTCCAGGTGTGCAGTGACATTTTAGGAAAAATATCTCGGGTGTGCACTTGCCATACTCTGCAGTCTGGCATTCAGGGCGACAGTACTCTAGTCATAGAGGGGCATGGGCTGGCATTCAGCCAAAAAGCCTCGAATGTAACTGTCGATGCATTCTGTAGTTCAGTGCAGTTACATTGTCTATTTCTTAGAATAAATACTTACATGGGGTCTAAATATTTTCATAGTCGCAATTCTTCCATACATCCCAACATCAAGAACTGGTTTTAGGCCCTCTGCAGTGACAAGGTGAATCTCCAATCTTGTGTTCTTTGCCAGTATCAAATTCAGATCATTAGGTCCTGTGAAATTGCCTGTAACTGCTGAATTAACAGCAGTAGGCTTCTGCGCGGAAACGACGTAGCTATAAGCCATTTCTTCCTTCTAAAGTGCTCCAATTTGCCAGGCAGAAATGTTTTTAGGCCTCAATTTTCTGCATTGTGCTTCGCCTCGCTTTCATTTGCGCGGGACTTTTCTCCTCCACAACGACCTTCGCAAATTGACACCACAATTATTCGTTTTCACTGACACGCAAGGCCGATTAGTCAGGCCACAAAGGTAAAAAATTGAAACCATCCAGCTTCTGAATTAGCCAATCTGCAGAGCATGACATGGCCACACCCAATATTTTTCAAAAACAGCTTTACAGCACATGAATTCAAAGACCATTGAAAACAAAACCAACGGGGACAATTGATGCCAATATTTTTGCGCACAGCACTTAGAATATAGACCTGGTGGCGCACCCGATATATTTTGGCGAAAAGTGTCACACTGTGCAGTCTGGTAGATTAGATACATAAAATGATGGAGGCAAATGGTTAGCTCTGTCCTTATTCTCTACAACCATCTATTCTTGCTGAATTGAGCGATCGAGATATCGGGCTTTCGCTCTTTCTGCCATGGACGTAACATTACATTGGAAGAAAGTTGCCGTCCCATTGCACCATCCCACAGCTGTGTTTTAAAATAGCGCAATCAAACAAGTCCTAAAGGATAGATTTTTAATATGTTTTGAATATCACCCAGACTGGCAAACTTAAACGAACAAAGATTGAAAATCGCGTTCATTGACGCTAGTTTCCTTATAACAATGTGCTTAAGGTGGTTGGCAACCAAATAATTTATTTCACAGATAGACTTAGAGATAGGTCAAACCACACCAAATTGTTAGCCTGCGTGCAGCCTCAAACTCCTCCTCAAAGGAAAAGTTTTCCTTTGAGGAGGAGTTTGAGGCTGCACGCAGGCTGCAAATTGTTAGTTGAAAATTTTCATAAATTTGCATAATTATGATGAAATTACCAGAATATTGCGTCTTAAAGCTGGGTTCTTTTAAATAAGCACAGCTCTTAACTGGTATGTTTGAATTTGATGAAATTTTCTGTATATCTAGATCAAACCATACTCTAGGGCATAGACCAGGATTTTTTCCAAAAATTTGTCCCTAACAAAAGAGAATTAAGGTGGTACGTTAAAATTCCTAAAATTGATTTGTTCAGCTCAATTCTAAGGGCTTCATGTAGTTAAAATGTCCATACTAGCCCACATTCTTTTGGTCTTTTCCCTTTACAACAGACTAAGACATATGCAGTGAAAATTTCACTTCAATACCAAATCTTGTTCTTCTGATATCTTTCTTCAAAATCACGCAATTACTGCAAAATACACATTTCGGAAAAATCAAGTTAAAGTTTACACACAGATTCAAAGACTAGAAACCCCCAGATACATATGATTCTCCCCCTTCCAACTCTTTTTCTCTGTCTGAATATCACTTTTGTACACTTTTAATGTCTTTCTTCTACTTTTCCAGCATCTGAAATTTTTTTCGATGTTCTTTATTCTCCGCGCTGTTAATTTCTCTGATGATTTTACAGTGAGGCAACCGGGCGAATATAAAAAATGGTCCAATAATTTGAAGATACCACATGGTCCATCATTTTGCACTCACAGTTGCAAAATTCATACCCTACTTCAAGTATCTTCTTGTGGAAAAATACAGTCTCCTTTGGATACTTTTACCACATTATTGAGAGCCTCGAATGTCAAATTTTCCAAAATTAATCGAAATGAAATAATTTTAAAATTACATGATTTCAAAACTAGGATGCTTTTATAATCTAAAGGACATGCTTGATATGGTAGAAATTTGGCTCATATACTCCTCATGGATGTATTCATCCACTGTACTACCATTTTTGAATTTTGAATTCTATAAATAGAATTATGCAAATTAGCGGACCATTGCGTCATTAGGTAAAAAATTGTTTTATCAACAATGTTTTAGAAACACGAGCTATCAAGTAGATTTTAGTACAGTGGATGCACATGGTATGTGTCCTGCTTCTTGCCAAATTACAACCATTTTGACAACTCTCATCATTTTAAATTAATTGTTTCAGTTAGAAAATTTGGCAGTGCGCCCACCTTAATTTATGCAAAAATTCTAACAATGGAGTATGTCAAAATTCCTCAAAAATTGATCTTTTCAGGTTGTGAAGTTTTCGTTTTGATAACGTGTATTCTTCCCATCAAACAGGCACATGCTAATAATTACCTATGTAGCACCTTAAAAACAAGATCCATTTTTCAAGAATTCATCACTTCTTGAAATTTATTAAACTTGGACTCTCATGGTCCCTCGTGCGGTACCCCCGAAGCGTACTATTAAAAATAATTGTCAGTTTGCCCCAAAATATATTTATAACAATTTCATACAACATGTGATACATTTCGTCTAAGCGCCAAATCTCATATTTCCACTGAGTGTCCTTGTACCGCGTGTGCTGAACAGTTTTTTGCCTTTTTGATAGCCTGGAGACGATAAACCACAATACCACCCTTCGAAATTTATTCGTTTTTCATGAAGTCAAAACCATTGACTTATACATAATTTTTAAAATAAGAAGCGTAGTCTATTTTGTGTTGGCTGTCAAAATAGGCAATTAACTTTTTGGTACACCTGATGTAGACTCATAACAAGCCGTTTGACCAAAATACAGAAGTTGATGCCGTTTTGAATTTAAACAAACAAGTCTGGTAAACAGAGCAGAAACCAAGTACAATTTCATGATCAAGCCATCTGATATAAGTAGGCGTTTAATTACTGGGTATCCCAAAAAAAGTAAACAGATTTGTCGGGCCCAGCGATGAGAATTTAGCTTTAATCGATCCGAAAATATCTTTAAAACGTTTCTCGATAGTTAACTTGAACATAAATGCCTTGTTTGTTAATATTGGTGCATTGAGAATTGAAATATCAATCTCCAAAGCTGAAATTTGCCTCCACCTCCAAACCAGAGCTTTGGCGTTTTAGCCTCAGTAAATTCTAGAAGCACACCGAATAAGTCAATGATAGATTTGGAAAAACTTAACGCGAAGTGTACGAATTTTGAACAAGTAAACAATGAAATAGAATACTTTTATTTTCCTGATTTTAGTACCCGTAAAACAACTGCTGGGACAGCGACGTATATTTTATTAAGGGAGTGCTCATTCAAGGGAGGCCGCACATTTCCTTTCTTGGGCTTATACCGGGTGATCAAGAAAAGGCTCACGGCGTTTGAAAGGCTGCTGTTCCCTGGATCTCACAGCAACAATAATTGCTATTATCTTGTTCAATAGCCCACATGTTGAATTAATTTTAGGAATTTTCCTGGCGGCAGTCGGCCACTCTCTGTCACGGTCACGCTCAAGCAGGCCCCTTCGACAAACCTTCAAAATGGCTAAATCGCGCTCAAATTCCTCTAAAGTGTCTGCTTTACAGCAATGATTTGCCCATCTTTGGCTTGTGTTTCCTCTTGGGAGGATGAACAAGTCTTCCCCGCTAGAATGAGAAACTTATTCAGGGGGGGATTCCATTCTCCGAAGAGGATAAGATATATGCTAATACATGTAAGTGTCATTATTGTTAGGAACGAAAACCAAAGAAATTTTATCATCGTTTTCATTCGCTTTTGTGCAAGTTTGAAAGGGGCTTTCTGCAGAAGATCTCCCATAGCCACGGGAAGGAACGGCAGATTCAAGCCGGATGAATTTTAGTATCTTATTCAACATATCGGCTATGAAACAAACACATTTTCAATATTATTGTTTTGATATTCAGGGAGCAGTATTTTTTCAAACGACGAGGGTTTATTTACTCGGCGCTTATTTAGGGGAAGCTTATTCGAGGGAGGATGCTCTTTCGAGAATTTACAGTATCTGTATATCAAGCTGAACATGCTTGTCATGGTGCCATGACCATAGCAATGTAGCAGCAATCGTCTATAAAACATACAAATATACCACTACGTGAACGGTTTTTTATTTGTCCGTTTAGGTGCAGCGGAGGCAGTTCCTGGTCTGTAATGACGTGGTCTGACTGAGGACTGACTTTGTGATGTAGCATCGCGTTGACGCACAGTTGCGGTATCTTCACTGGTCGTATTCTTGTCGTCGCTGGCTTGGGAACTAATCGTACGGAATGATATAGATAAGATTAGTAATTTAAAAAAATGTAGGATAGGAAATGGCAACAACAACAACAACAATAGCTAATTTGTAGTATCATTAATACAAAAACACTAATCCCGAATGAGGCAGAAAAACTTCACATTTTTGACAGCCGAATTTAAGTGATCTATTTCAATAACTGTAAAGTTTTTACGCAAACCTACTTAACTAACAAGGGCAGATTTCGCGACAAATTACATCCGTCGCTTTGATTGACATGTAAGTATAGAACAATTAGAAACAAAGGAATTTTACGGCCGGTTACTCAAGTTGCAAATACAACTAAACATCGACAAATGAACGGGGCTTCCCGTTGTGGAGATACTGATTTCTAAATACTCCTATGAAGAAACTTCCTGAAATTCTAAAGCTGGCTTGTCTATTTACATACCTCGCGACTGAATCTTCTGATGATGATCCTAAATCAGCCCAAAGAGCGCCATCCAAATCCACGCTTCTACTCACGTCGTTGTTCCTCTTACTCTTTATCATAAAATCACCTGATGGAATTGATTGCCTGAAGTCACTTGCAGTTTGTGGGCGGGGCGGCTCATTACTCATTGTTCTTGTTGGTCTCCTTCGCGATGGTCTTAATCGAGCTGGATTTCCTGAGGGTGGTGTTGGAGACAGCGACACCCTATTAAAAGAAACATATGAACAACATTACAAAATATGAAGAAGTAAGATAAAATACAAAGAGTATAAGACCTCAGTTGAATGTTTGCTTTTGTTCAAATCATCTTATTAAAATTATACGGCATTCACACTGAGAAGTTGAAACCAAATTCGATTAAATTTGCACATAAAACCATCTTGAAAGAATATAACTACATATTTATTTAAGAATTGAAAAGGAAAGTGTCTATCAGTTGCTCAAATAAGAACGAGTGACCTGGTAAGTATATCCCATGGTGGGCTTAACTGAATAAAAATTACTTCTGAGAATTTTAATAGTATCGTAGTTTCACCCCTAAGGGTTTCACCCCTAAATGTACCAACAATTCAGCGAAAAGCTTTTTAAGACACCAACATTAAAAGCAACTAATGATAGCAATTTCGCAGCCAGACATTGCTTATGGGAAAGTACCAGATTGAAAATCGGTTGGGAAGTGTTGCCAATTGGTTTCAGGAATTACTTAAATACATTCCCATCACATAATAAAAGTTTTCAATATAAATCCTTTTATATTCTTTGGGACCAGAAAAATTTGCAATTACCTTCCCGAGTCAAAATGTGAGGTTTCTCTTTTGTCCTTCTTTTCACTGGCGGCCAAATCGTTCGATGATCTAAAAAATCAAACAACCATTATGAGCTTCCAAGGAATTGAACTTGAGAAAATCAGATGGTCAATCGATCCAGCCATAGGATTCATTATCACTATTATTTGATCAACCAATCAATTAATGATCTACTTCAATTAATTATTCAATCAATTAATCAATCAATCAGTCGATAATAAATCATTTAACGGATCAAATAACTTCAATTAACTTTTGTCAAACAGATATCCCCATGATTTCGTCAATTCCAATAAAATTATCCCAAAAACAACCCAATCTTCGCTTATTTTTTGCTATCAATGTAAGACCCTGGTTAATGAAAGGGAGAAGTTTAACATTTTGATTGGCCACATGCAGCGAAACAATTCCCCTTTATAAACACGTAATAATCGAGTCGAATCAAATAATGAGCAAGAATCTAAGGGGGGAGGGGCTAGGACCGATATTCCAGTTGATATTTCAAGAGGTCAAACAACTCCAGCGTTTTTAAAAGCAGCTGAAAACGCATGGGGCCAGCTGATACGACTTTCATCAGAAAACACGAACTCGGGAAGAATGGCCCAACTCTAAATTATGTTATTGTATTATAGTTAAATTTGTTTACGTTTATATTTGATTAAATTTCTAAGTAGCTGCAGCATAAATTGTATTAATGATGAAATAAAAACTGAAATCCTAAACTTAGAAAGGGGAACAATTTTGGGGAAGAGTGAAAATGGCAAGAGTTGTATTACATACTTGTCAAAATTCTCTCTCCATCTTTTCAATTCTTCAAAAATCTCATTTCTGTCTATCTGTTCCTCTTCGTCATCATGATACGAGTGTTCTGGAATGAATGTGTCAATTATGGGCTCTGGAGAATCACGATCAAATTTCAGTCTGATGTTTCCCTTTAATTCCTATCACAAGAGAAAGTAAAATTAATTAAATATTACAAATATAGAAATATACCGGGTGTCCCAGAAAAAGGTAACAGATTTGATCAGGGGTTGCGATAAGAATTTAGCTTGAATCGATCGGAAAGAATCTTTAAACTAATCCTCAATAGTTAACTTGAAGATAGCTACCTTGTTTGTTGATATTGGTGCTTTGGGAGTTGAAATAATAATCTTGAAACCTCAAACTTGCATCCACCTCCAAACCAGAGCTTGTGGGTTTTGGCCTAAGCTGTTAACCGCTGCGTTGTGGAATCTCCTGAATCATAGCGAAGTACAAACAAGAAACCTCGTGCCTAGGACAACATTTGAATGCAAAGCCGAAACTGAATTCGACAATCGGATCAAGAATTTATTCCATAAGAGACATGTTTCTTCATTCTACCAAGAGTTCAAATTGCATCTGTCTAATAAAAGTTATTCACTAGCGAAATAATTCCCTTGGGCGTGAATACATAAATTACATCTTGCAATCTCCATTGCCTGAACGAATTGCATTTTGTAGCATTTCTCGCGGAAATATTACCAAACAAGCAATGGCATATACCCAAGGGAACAAATGTCCAATGATAAGATCCTTAGAAATGTTGGCTCGTGCTTGGATTATTGTTTTTTTGTAAGTGCTTTTTGACTGAAGAAAGATATTCCTTGGTGACTATATTCATTGATATTTTCATCCATTTCCAGTTTTGAAAGTTCTATTCAAATGTGTGCCTAAATACGAGGTCCTTGTTCAGAACTACTATGGTTAAGGACTACTACTAAAGCGCGTTTGCAGCTTAGGCCAAAACCCAAAAGCTCTGGTTTGGAGGCGAAGGCAA
>REGM01000153.1:445630-468315 GCA_004194415.1 Aurelia aurita | reverse complement strand
GGCACATTTTTTGCCGGCAGATCTTGAAAACGGAAGATTTTGAACGGAACTCTAACCGGCACATTTTGAAAAAGGCATCGTGTGAACACTTAAAAACGATGAAAACGGAAACATTTTTCGATGCTTTCAAAACGAGGTTGAACGATTCTTAAGGTGCAGGTACACAGGTACATTTCTTTGCCATCAAATTCTTGGGGAGATTGCAATGAGTTTGTTGACGTCAAATTTTCTACAGTTTTCAAATTGTGCCGGTATCGTGTGAACGCTAGCTAAAATTTTGCTACCGTCACATTTTTCACCGTTTTCAAAACGTGCCGGCATCGTGTGAACGTAGTCTCAGTCAGGAACCAAGAACGCTTTTCTTTGATACTGCCGACGAATGCAAAGAATGCAATCAGTTGCCAACTGCTGAATTGTTGCTGCGCCTCTACTACGCTATCCCAGCACTTCTACATAAATCGCCTAGAAAGTCAAATTGGCACTGCGCCACGCAAACAAACCATTATGTGCAATTCGACCACAAATTATTTTTAGCAATAATAAAATTTTGCAAAATTATGGGAAAGACTTTGAAATGATAGCTTGAAACCCCATATTTTGAGCCATAGGCTTTAGAAGACATCGTTTATATTGCGAATGGCAATTTCATCCATATCAAATTTGGATATCCAGATCAATAATATTTTGAACTTAGAAACCTCGACCAGATAGCATGGGCGCGGTGTTTGAGCGATGGGGACTCTGGAAAGGGGGCAGTGGCAGCGGCAGTTGTTGTCGTTGTTGGTGTCTCGGCTGGGGTCTCTGTTGTTCAGCATTATCGCCTATGCTGGCCTGGCATCCAATGTGAAACAGGCTCAGTATTTATCAATATTTAAGCTTTAATGTGTAGCTTTTTGTAGTTGTATATTTGGTTGTAATTTAGTTGCATGTTCTTTATGTAATGACTGCGGGGTAGCCATGGTCTCTTGCTCCCTGTGGTATCGTCCTTGTAGTGTTGTAAAGTAGATCATAGGTAGTTTCTTAGAAATTCGTTTTTGTAAATCTTTTAATTGAATATAAAAAAAGAAGAGGATTCTTAATTTTACGATTTCACATTGACTTTCTTTCGTACATGATCACAAGATTAATTTCTAGCACAAGCAACCATGTTAAAGAACTCGAAGGGACAAAAGATAGATTCTGTTAAAATTCTGTACAATTTAGTAGTATGCTTCAAAACCAGGTAGCTAGTAAAACCTCAGAAGTTCGTTGATTGGAAGCGGTTGATAGGATAATCTATTTCCTCGATTTAATTTGATCTTTCATGCAACACATCCAATAGAAAATTTCAGCATTATTTGAATTTTCGAATTTTGGTAATTTTCAAACGCCGATACATCATTTTGGGACACCCGGCGCGTTTATACTTTCAGAAGGCTTAAGCAGCCTCCCCATGCAAACTCAAAGTAATTGCTGAGGATAAAGGATATTTTCAAACAATAATCTTGAATCGTACGACGTTAGGTAATTACGCACGATTTTAGCTCAATTCTTGCTATAAAACTTTCGAACATTTTTAATCTTCTTAGATGCGGAAGAGACAAGCTGGCTTCAAAATATCCTGAATACGATCATGAATCAGTCAATCAATATTTAAAACCAAAAATTTCATAACTTAGAGTATCGAATTAACATGTAATATCATTGGATTTGTCTGGAATAGCACAAACTATTTCTTTTGTCAACATGTAATGGTCAAAATGATTTTCATCGCAATTCTTGATAAAAATCGTGTACTTTTAAATACACAAATTTGTTCTATCCTCTTGAAAATATGCTTGAAAGATCGATCATATTTGAAAGTCTTACTTCTAGGAAATCTAAGCTTATACCGCGTGCGCCAAAGAAAGTTCAAGCGTTTGAAAAATCGTACAGTAAAAACCCGCGTATAAGAACCTACAATTTTGCAAGTCAGCCTGGGTTCTTAAACAATGAATACGATGGATTGGTTCTTATAAAATGGTAGTCTAATTGGATAATTTCAGCCTGCAGGTTCTTAATCCACTAGGTTTTTATACGCGGGGCTTTACTGTGGTACTTAAAGTACTGAATTGATTTGAACATGATAGCAAAAAGACGGAGTATTTTTGGATTTTTCTCGAGTTTTTATGAGCAAGGACAACATAGGTAAATTCAACTTTACAATAATTCATTGGTTGTGAAATGCAGCAAGTGGGCCTAAAACACTCGATCAAATCGTAAGAAATTTCTCACACACAACAATACGCAATGGGGCATTTAATCTTTCTCAAAAGTTATAGGAAAAGAATTTTAAATAAATACTAAACTTTTTCGATCCCATAGCAATAAATGTGCAGACAACGTCCGATACCCGTGAACAAATGTACTTTTGTGTTGTTCTGTGTAAGAAGTTTCTTTACGATTTGATTGAGTGTTTCAGCAGGACATTTTTCAGGCATTTTGCAAAAACGGGACTTTCGTAAAGTCGAATTCACCATAGTCATGAATTCACCTATATTTTCAGAACTCATAAAAACACGAGAAAAATCACAAAAGCACTTCAGTCTTTCGGCTGTCAGACAGAATTTATTCCATTCCAATGGCAATCCATCAAGAACTGTAGGTCCTATGAATTTAAAAACGTCTGAACCTTTTAGGCGCACCCGGTAGGTTTCGTGTGTCTGCGTCTCAACTTATAATAGTATCACGTTGTGAGTTTTCAATATTATAAATTCATATGTCAATACAATAGCATTGTTGAAATGCCAGAAGAGCTATGAAACTATATGTAGATGACATATTAAAATATCTACGTTTGGCAGAAAACAATAAATCACTGGAGCAATTGCAAGGGAGAAAGCTGTGATTCATAGTTAAAATCCCAACTTCTTGACTCTTCTATTTTTTCGGATACCCCCCCCCCCCTCCCCCTACTTCTGAGGTTTAAAAATCATGATTATTGGCCAAAAAGGCAAGGAGAGGACGGACCATAAAATAAATATAAGATCTGTAAGCATACCTTTCGTCTAGCGAGTAAAGCACGAACTGGATTTCCACACAGCACTTGCCTCGATCCTACAAAAAGTAAGAGACTAACAGGCCGAGAATACCAAACGTTTGGAGATGGTAACATAAAAATGTGGCAAAAAATTCAGTTTCTTAAACTATGCCATTTTCGATCAACATTTTTCAATCTCTCTCATTCTGTAGCAGCATCTGGTATTGTAATGATTTGTTTCTCACAAAAAAATGCAAGTCGAGATGGAAACTAAAAACTATGATGTGAAAGACCCGAGAAAACATTCTTCATACCGTACTGAGGTCTATCTCATATTAGATGTCTGGTGAGATTTGCGATAACGCAAAATTACTCAAACAAAACTCTTCAGTTGTTTTATTCCCGTATACTTTCGCTTGACATCAAACGTGACAGACTTTAGAAACATTCTTTCTAATTTTGACGATAAGTGATTAGGCTACATTGGTTTTTGCGACCATCTTTTTCAATGCGTCATTTTCTGTAAATACAGCTGATAATTTACTGATTCCTGCTCAAAAGGCGTCCCTTATGTTGTTATTGTTGCAGTATAAATTTCATATAAAATTCGAATTCAATCTTGGGGGTTGCTACCCTGCTGAAGTAAAATGGATACATTTTCCAATGAGAAATAAGCGTTTGATAAAGAAGATACGTACCATGCGTTAAGTCACTGATTTCATCGTCGTCTAAGCTAGTTTGACTTTCACCTGCGTTAGGTCGACCTGATAACAACATGAATACCATGTCCATTAACAATGTATGAAATCAATTCTAATCTTGAAAATTCACGCTAATTCAAATCGCATATAGTGTGTTACCGAAATGTACACGGTCTAAGTTACTTTACTTTAAATAGCGTTCCTTCTGATTCAAGTTAATTAAAGTCAAATAAATTCAATTTACCGGTACACAAAAAAGAACTTCACATTTTTCAAAATTTCTTTTTGCGGAGAATACTTGAGGTATTGGAATGAATCGAAATTTGGTTGAAAGCCGAAAGGCTGAAGAATTTCTTGTGACTTTTCTTCTATTTTCTGAGTGTTGTAAATATAGGTAAAATTGGATTCATGAAAATTCCTTTACTTGGAAATGCGTGAAAAAGGGATATGCAAATCTCCTCACTTAGAGCAATATGCAAATACGTTTCATTTCCCTCAGGGCTTAAAAAGTGACTTTTGCAAAAGTATCAGATCATATACGCTATTGTTTTTATAAATATTTGATTCATGATTCTTGAGAGGAACGAAATGTGTTTGAGTGAGGAGATTGCTCATAAATTTTGATCAAGGCTTTTAGGCCTCTTTTCACGTATTTCGAAGTTACGGATTTTGTAAATTAAATTTTGCCTATATTTCTAAAGCTCAGAGAAATAGAAGAAAAATCACAAGAAATACTTCAGCCTTTCGTGTATATACCAAACTTTGATTGATTCCAATACCTCAAGTATTCTCCGCATAACGAATTTTCAAACATGTGACGTTCGTTTTTGTTAAATTAATTAAATTAATGAGTATAGTCGTTGCATGAAATTACAGTCAGTTGGAGTACCGGATAAGTAAAAAAGACCTGGTACATTAAAGTACATTAAACTTTACAACTTTAAATTATTCACCATTTCTTATTCTAGGATTTCAAGTCTAATTGAGATGTGAATACTTATTTCATTAAACTCGATTTTGCACGCAGTTGTTTACGAAAAAGTTTGAAAAAGAGCTAAATTTCGATCAAACACCATCCAGATTTCAGCTTAAAAGAAAGCAATTAAAGTAATAGAAAATTTATCGGATAATGCACCAAATATGCTTTATTGAAGAGAATATTGAAGTCCTGTAAATGCAGTTGCAATGTTTGTAAACATACCTGTTCGAGAAATCTCTGGTTTTTTCTGCTGTGCGGTATCTGGTCTCTCCTGAGTCTTTACCGGCACATCATCTAGACCAAGCGAAGTTGCCGGTCTGTTTCTAGAAGATGCTGGTCTTATACGACTTGAAACTGGCCGGTTACGTCCTGAACCTGGACGATTACGACCGGATGTTGGTCTGTTACGACCTGAAGCTGGTCTGTTTCTGTCGTTTCTCGTTCCAGAGCCGGGTCTGATGCTACTTGAAACAGAATCTAGAAAAAATTCAAGAAATAAGATCCTATGTACAATAGATGACAGACTAACTCCACAGGAATAAAGTGTCTTTGAGGGATAACATTTAATTTGCTACTCTGAGCTGAGCCCTATTTCAGATACTGCTGCCCAGTTTGGGGTAATGCTGGTGTAACAGATATAGAAATATTACAGAAACTACCAAATCAAGCAGCAAAATTGGTTACTAACAGCCCATTCGATGCTTCACCACTGCCAGTCATTCGTGCACTTGGATCACCAACTTGAATGGACCACAGTAAGGGAATTAATTGATCTTGAATCTACTAGGATTGTTTACAAGTCCTTGAAAATGCACCGTCGTACATGAGCGACATGTTTAAAAAAGTCAACGCCTCTACAATTCGGTCTCTTAGAAACTCAGATAATGACCTAACAGTCCCTTTTCTAAGAAAGACTACAGGACAGAGATGCTTCTCTTACCAGAGTGCGAAACTTTGGAATGGTTTTTCAAAAGAGGCTAAAATACATCATCTTTAAAGAATTTCATGCAATGAAGAAAATTTGATCTTTGCATTTGCTTTTCTTTTTCTTTTGTTAATTATTTTATATAAGATATTCTCGAAATTGCAATTATTTTTAAATTTAGTTTGATTTTGTAGTACAAATTTAATTTGTATTTTTGTATATTTAACATGGAACCCCGGTAAATCAGTCCTTTGACTGAGGGGCTACTATGGGTAAAAAAAGATAAAATGAAAAATGGAATGAAATGAGAAAAAATAAATCTGAAATGTTGAGAACAGATCAATAATCTCAGATTAAACAATTTAAAATCTAAATTTCACGAGGTCAGCTCTAAAGCTTGCAGCATGTATTTTTCTGAGTTCTCTAAAACTTTTGTCTAAAGGTAGGAAATTGACAAAATCAGAGTGTGAAAAAATTAAAGATTTAGAAATGTGTAAAGGCCCCAAGAATTTTCAGATATATTTCATGCCCTTCACGGATTAACAAATGAATTTCAAAAACAGTAATGAATGCCATACTAATAAAGTTAACGGACTCCAGCCAAAGAAAAAATAACTAGATGATTCTTTTGTGATTTCAGTGAGGACCGATTCCTTCAATTTGAGACTTATTTTTTAATTCCAATTATCTTAAGAACCTGGCGAATAGAATTATTAGAAAAATTGTGCAACTTAATTTGGTCTTTTTCCTATGAAGTTAAATTCATGCAATTCCGTTTAGTGTTACAGGAAATAAGTTTATTTAAACTGCTTGACTTTTTGACGCACTCTGTGCCACATATGCAAAGGTAGGCTATACTTCTTGAAAAAGGACAAAATCTTTTGTTTTATGCAGGCACATTCAAGAGTTTTTGTGTTATTCTAGCTGAAGCTCCCAGTTAAAAAAATTTTCAGCTAGGCCTGAGGTGTATCTATTTAAAAAAATGGTCCAAATCTTCAACCTCGTTCCCAGGGTGTTCTTACTTCATACGCTAACCATGAAGCCGAGTGAACACCCTGGTACACATCACAAAAATTTGCCCAAAATAAGGGCGAATTAGCAGCCATTATGGATTTGAGGTTGGCTAGGTACGCTAACTATTTCAACTCAATTTCAAACAACAGGGAAACATCACAATGCTTGTTGCTTAGAGAATAAATTATGTTGCTCTTCTTCAAATAATTAGCAAATTTTCGATAAGAAATTTATATTTCCTTTGTTTGCGAATAACCAATCAAACTGCAGAACGGCCACTTGTATTCCAGAGTAGAGGTAGAGCAACAAACTCACTCAGGGGATGAGATTGCTAATTCTTCCTTTTGGCAGGCATTGCATCTCTCAACCAGTATGGGAACACAATAAAAGAACATAATCAACATACCTTGGTCGTCACTGTCATCTTCATCAATGACCGGAAGTGCTTTCAAACAATCCTGAACCAATAGGATGTCTTCTTTGAAGTCATTCCCATTGTTCTTTTTGTTCATCGACGTCGAACGAATGACAGGTTTACCATTGATTATGTCAAATAAGAAGGGTTCATCGTCGAGTATTCTTAGATGTGGAACAGCTTTTGAAACCGCTGATCTGTAGTCGTAAAACTTCAGGTCCTAGAGAAGAAGAAGTGCCAGATACTCACAAGGATGCCTTATTCGTTAAAGATATGAACGCCTGCACGGCAAAAGTGCAAAGAGGGCTAAATTTATGACAAGGGCATAACGTGTACAAAGGAATATGCAATTTTGTATATTAATCTGCATCGCATATGCTTGTCAAGCATTTATGGTATTTTGTAAACTGATGGAGCATTTAGGTGAAACGATTAGCTGATGCTGTAATCATAAAAGAGAGTAATTTTGAAGGAGTAATACGAGCCTCGCCGTTCAGAATGAGTTAAAGTTGTCCCCTTTCTATTTGCTTACGTATTAATTTTTACTTGCTCTACCAAATATTTTCTGAAGGCCCTGCAATTAGAATTTTACTTGAAAGGACACATTCTGCCCCCGTCGCCCCCGTTGGCTGAAGGCAGGAGGGAGGGGCGATCATTTAGGATTGGAAATGCTGATGTCGTTAATAGCTCTGAAGAGAAGTTACTCGGNTAGTCACAGGAGTTCACAAAGACACATACGTAAAAAGGAAGCTGGCGAAGTTGTAATAATCGAAACATTTTTAGTAAACAGTTGCGTTTTTGTATTTTCAGTTTATTCTTGATAGTGGGCTGAGTTTACATATATGTAATAAGGTTAATTGATGTCATTTTATTTCAATTTAAATTTCATGAGGATGTACCGGCAAAATATACACAGATAATCTAGCGACTAAGAATAGATCTCTTGCTATCTCAACCCTATCTAAGCCTTTTCTGTGACCACATTTGCCTCAGTAAAACCATCAAGAAAAATTCCTATTTTTCGGAGCAGCCTTTATATTACGTTCTGCTCCTGGGGGGGGGGGGAGTACACACCTTATGGATGGACGGGGGTCTGCCGCCCGGTTTTCAGAAAGCTGCCCACTTCTATTTGCTGAAATTTGCTTTCGTACCCACTCCCATTTTCAACTATTTTTTGCCGACTTCAGCCAAACCGGCCCATGTTTAAGGAAAATCTGCAGAAAAATGACCCTTGCTTAGAGAATTTTGGGCCCGCCCATATCGGCGGCACACACCCGTACCCTCAACATGTTATGTACTCTACTCAAAGACTTATTTTTAATTGACATTCATGAACATACCTTTTCTTGTGTATCTGGGTGTGGTGAACGTTCAACTGGGTTTCCACTCAATGTCAAACTGACCAGCCTCGTACAAAGGGCTAAGAACTCTACCTGAGTTATATCGTCCACATTATTTCTAGAAAGAGAAAATAACCAATGAAGATGGCATGAAGATCGTATGCTGAAACTGTGAATACAATAATTAATCTTGTCAGCCTCTGCATACAACAAAAACATTGAAAACCATGAATGTTTCGTTTCGCTTCCCTATGCTCTTGTGTCTTTTCGTTAGGAGAGAAATTTAGTCCTTTTGAATATGTCTTGCAAAGGTACAATAGTTGAATCAACGGTCGAAAACGTCATTCTCAAATAAAAAGATGTGACATGCAACATATTCGCTAGCATGGGAAACTTGCAATTAAATAGAAATACACTGTGAGATCATGTTAATGAATTCGAAATCAGCCTTGAAGACGACAAAGATGCGAAGAGAAAATTATATATATCATCTGCATGACAGCATAGGGCTCAAATCTTAAAAAAGGTGCGTGTGAAATTATTTTTACATTTTTCTTTGAATTGGATGGCTTGAAAGGAAGTTAGGGTACTTTGCTGTAAATCTGTCTTGGAAATTTTTTTTTGATATCTAGATTATAATCAAAATAGTAGCATTTATTATATTTGAGGCTGTGACGTCATCAAATTTCTAAATCTTAAACCAGAAGAGCGACAGATTTCTGCTTGCCACCATATTGTAGACCTTCATAAACTATGGTTTTCTTGAATATTGTATCATTTTTCCTCAATTGATTTAGGATTCACGGCGATTTTAATTTTTTCAAAATTTTCCATGAATTCTTTCAACAAAATTAAAAACGCCACCATTTTTAAAATGATAAAGATATCAAAAAATTTCCACGACAGATTTACAGCAAGGTACCCTAAGTTCCGTTCAAACCATTCAATTAAAAGAAAAATGTAATATAATTTTACATCCACCTTTTTAAAGATTTGAAAGATTTGAGCCCTATGCTCTGCATGACCAAAACACTCTTCAATAATCTCGCATGAATACAGAACAGGTTTGCTTGTCCACAATAACATTCTTGACTATCTTTAAAAATAACTTTTTACTTTAAGAAAAGGATGGTGGCAATAAACATTTTCTTCATGTATCAGTTCATATTTTCCTAACTGAATTCATGCTTTGTAAAAGTAATATCTTTTNCAAAAAATTTCCACGACAGATTTACAGCAAGGTACCCTAAGTTCCGTTCAAACCATTCAATTAAAAGAAAAATGTAATATAATTTTACATCCACCTTTTTAAAGATTTGAAAGATTTGAGCCCTATGCTCTGCATGACCAAAACACTCTTCAATAATCTCGCATGAATACAGAACAGGTTTGCTTGTCCACAATAACATTCTTGACTATCTTTAAAAATAACTTTTTACTTTAAGAAAAGGATGGTGGCAATAAACATTTTCTTCATGTATCAGTTCATATTTTCCTAACTGAATTCATGCTTTGTAAAAGTAATATCTTTTTTCCTTTCACCAGCGGTTATCGCCAATGATCTTAATGATCTTATATCTTTTTACAAAAGGAGTTTACGAAGGTGTAAACGCAGAACTAACTTACCCTTCTAGATCTAGAACGCATAAGCTGTCCAGCATACTCAATGAGCTGAGATCGTCTACTTCGTTATATGCCAAATATAATTCCTGGATACAATGAATTCAAAAGAAGACTTAATCAAAAAAATTAGCTTTTATCAAAGATGGCTGTCTTTCTAAAACATCATTCATCGCTCTGCAAGGTGTAATACAGCATATGACTACCGGGTGTCCTAAAATGATGTATCGGCATTTGCCGAATCGTATAATCATGAATTGTGACCCGACTTGATGAACTAACAATAATATTGTAACAGAAAGCCTAACTTAGATGTGGAAATTTATTTCACTAAAATTGGTCATATAGTTTTAGAATTATGGACCATTTTGCTTAGAAGCTACTTTTAGAAACTCTTGAGAAAATCTAAAATTTACGATCAAATTTCGTCCCGTTTTTGGCTTTAATAAGATGACAATTGTATCAGTTTTCTTCTTAGGAACTTAACTAAGCAACCCATATACATTTACATATAAGAGACACATTAGGTTTTGCTCCTTGAAGGATGGCCATGCTTGCTTTCATTTCTTGAAGCTGAAACTTCGGAAAAAGGTTATCGAGCTTTTTAGTTCTCTTTTGAATATGTTCACAAATAACTTTACGTCGTGAGATTTTGTTTCCTAAATCTTTCAGTTGATCCCGTGTCTTGTACGACAAGTTGTAATTTGGCAATTTTGTTTTCGTGATCATTGTTTCTAAGACACGCAATTATAGAACACTATATAAACTAAACATTGTTACCTCATTGCTAGTTCTAAACATTGTCACAAATAACTCTCAAGTCAAATAACCCGTAGCTCTAGAATGGTATGACCGATTTTAGTGAATTAAATTTCTGCATCAAATTTAGTCTTTCTGCTGCAAAATGATTGGTATTTCATTCAAGTCGGTGGCTAATTCAAACTAGTACATTTTGGCAAACACCGATACATCATTTTGAGACAACCGGTATTTAAAAAAAGTCTCCAAATAGCAAACAAGCAGATGAAAGCCATAAATAATGGTACCAATTTCTTTGCAACTTTGGTCTGGACACTGGTAAAAGTAAATTGCCAGAAGATCTTGGTACGTTTTGTGATTAGCTAATCGGTGTTCCAACGTCTGAACGCAGTGGAGTAAATCCTGTAACATTAGAATACGGATAAATAGGGCAAAATAAGTTTTCGTAGACAGGAATTACAATGCCTCTTAAATAACATGGCCCAGAATTAGATTTTTAAAACACATAAACCCATCTACAAGGGTCTTTCACCTATTTGTGCAAATTTGCCTTTATTGTTAATTGTGACTGATCATTTTCCGCAATAAAGAAAAGGACATTTTAACGATTAGCAGCAAAATCAAATTTTTTGGTAATTTTTCAAATTTGCGACAAAATCTTTTCGGAATACTGTTAGGACGTATTTAGTATCATATGGAAGAGATGCACGGAAAATAAATACAACAGTGAGCTATAAAAATCAAGGTAATTTATATGTTTAAAGGTTTAGTGACCGAAGGAATTATATGTTGAAAGGAGTGTGGACGAAAATTGATGGAATTCAACAGAGCATGAGGTTTTCGTATTCAAAATTCCTCTTTTAAAAATCATACATGCTAACATATGAATACGTGATCATTTTTTTTCAAGTCTGAAGCATTTATTCGACGTTTTTTATAACATGAAACAAGCTTTGTTGTTTCTTTGTTTGTTTGTCAACTTATTTCATATCAATCAATCATTTTATCTAGCATAATATATACAAGAATGCATATGGAAACTATTCTAAATCGATAACTAAACGAATACACATAATTATTACCCTATGATCAGGGCAGTAACTCTGTTATACAATCTGATTGGCTGAAAACGTTCGAATGTGAGGTAATGATAGGGCATTAATTATCATCCGGTAATGCCCGCTCATGACGTAACAACTCAGCTTCGAACCATCTAAAATTATCTTTTTACTTTTTAAAAAACGAAAGGCCTTCGCCCAGCCCCGACCATTCCGACCATAGGGTAATAAACTAGATAATAACTGTTTCCTTCGGGCAATACCGAAAATATTAACCCTCAGCCTCTGTACAAAACCTCGCAAGCTCGGTCTTGTACTGACAGCTTCGGGTTAATATTTTCTAGTATTGCCCTCGGAAACAGTTATTATAGGCTTAATACGAATAAAGCGACTCCAGTATGAAAATTTTGAATTTCATCTTGTTGAATTGATAATGGCCATTTCAAAATAATCTCCACAGTGAGTTGATAAGTTGAGCGTAGAAAATTACCTTGAGTGAATAGAAACAACTTATTCCGTCCAAGTCAATGAGATTACATCTTGATAGCCATAGTGTTGTCAAGTCATTCAAACTTGTACCAAGATCCCTAAGATTGAGAAGAACAAGAAAAAGGATGCAAAATATGTACAGTAAAGAGCAAGGGGTACATTAAAACTGCTTCCTTGTCTGACAACTGTTAAGAAATAAATTGTTACGTATACTTGAATGTGGAAAAAGACTTGTGCTAAATTCAAAAGAGTTCTCTTTGAAAAGCCTGGTTTCCATTAAATAATAGAGGGATAGTAATGGGTCCGACGACAGTCTGCGATTGCCTGGGTGTTGTTCCCGATTTAATGGAAACACTTGCTTACGATCCTCGCATCTGTCTATCGTAAATCGTACGCGTCAAGAAACTTTAACTGGGTTCAATTTTCCCGACCGCTACGACTCTCCCAATCATTGAAAAGTGTAATTTAAACGTTTGATGCAGAGGATCGGCGATCAAGCGGATATAAAAGGCCATTTAGATTTCAGCTTTCTTGTTAAGTGTCTTCCCTTGGGTCTGGAAAGGTTCTTTGATTGCTTAGTTGCAGACAGTCGCAGACTGAGCACGACTAATTTGGGAAATATTTTGCTTTTGGTCGCATGGAATATGAACAAGGGATCGCCAACGCATCGCGATGTTCTTATGATTGTTAACATTTTATGGAAACCAGGCTAAACTGAAAAAAATGTTTCTCATCAATTATAGGTCTTTTACAATCTAAAGTTACATTGGAAAATAAAAAAGGCATTTCCTCTAACAAATTGTGTATGATTCTAAAAGCTGCAGACCAAAGAATTAGGTTTCAAACATCAAAACTGATGTAAACTGCATGCAAGAAACCCCCAAGAAACACCGCCGTAAATTGATATTGCTCACTGTTAAAGGCAATCGGCAAGGTTAAAAGGTGTGTTCACGAAGAAGGGATTGGGCAAGAGTGAAAAATGTACTGAAAATGTCGAAATGGGCACGTGCACAGAAGTGGTGGATTGTTCATGTTCTATTTATACGTGCGTATTCCTCTGCCTATCACCTTTAAGTAAATACAAAATTTGGTACAAGTAACAGAATACTTTATTCTCGTTTCAAAAACCTAAATAAAAAACCCAAAGTAACTGCATATATTTCAAATAATATATAGTGTAATATAAATACTATTTCAAATAATATAAATACCTGACAGATGTTATAATGCTATTAGAAAGTTTTAGCTGCTTTAAGTTAGGCAAAAGTTGACCTGAAAAAGCAAATATTTTAAAAGAATCAGAATAAACAGGTGTATGAAAATTATATATAATCACTGCATAATATCGGCTGAGTCAAAAAAATGCATAAGCGTTTTAAAGCCTGTAGCTCTCAAACCATTTCTCAGATTCAAATAAACTAATAATGCTCGTGTAATGTCTCGTTCAATTCCTACCCTGACCATCCCCCCCGGGCAGCCCGGGGGTCAGCAAAAATTGCTTGCACAAATGCCCGGGGGCGGGGGAAATTTTTCTGGCGAATGCCCGGGGGCCGGGCACTGAAAATATGCCATATTCCCAGTAACTGTATAATGAAAAGCTCCTGATGTTGTATAATGCACCGGGGGCAGGGGAAAAATTTACTGTCAAATGCCCGAGGGCGGGGAATATTTTTTGAGCAAATGCCCGGGGATGTCCCGGGGGGGATGGTCAGGGTAGGAATTGAACGAGACATAAATAACATATCAACTTAGATAAACAAATTTAGTTTGTCAAGATCGGTCGTGTCGCTCTCATATTACAAGCGATTTATAAAAATGCTTCATTTCAAAATCCTTCAAAACAGGCCTAACATCCTTGATCAGATTTGCTAGCAATTTAGCCCCACAGCTGCGCATCATAATCAAATTTCATCTGTCTATCTTGTCGCTCAAACATTTACTAGGTTTAAGAGAATGCTGCATAATCATATCCATGGGGACTGTCATTCAGCCTTTTTTGTCTATTTTCTATTATCATGAGGATGTATTGCTAGCAAATTTGATCAAGGATTCTAGGCCTGTTTTGAAGGATTTTGAGATAAAGAATTTTTATAAAATCGCTTGTAATTTGAGAATGATACGAAAGACTTTGACAAACTAGATTTTCTTATCTATGATGAGGATTGGACTTTAGAGTTTTGTATCTATTATTTCTATTTTCAAAATTTGTGCTACAAATTAAAAAAAAATGTGCATGAAAAGAATGATGGGAATTTAGAAGTATTATATAATTTAAGTGTCAAAACATTTCTTCAATGAGACCATCCTTCAACAAACATCATTTAACTATCAATATGATTACTTATCATGAAATGAAAATCCTGATCATTGTTATTGTTTGTATTGCCTCCTGAAATTTGTTCTGAACTTCCAAATGTCTTGCAGTATTCTTATTGAGTTTTCAAAACCATAAGTTGTTCAGAAAAACATCAGGTATTCCAAATGGTAATGGGGATTTAATTGGAAAAAAAGCAATTCCAATGATGGAAGCGGTTTAGTTTTTAAAGCAAAGAAGGAAAAATTTAATCAGTACAAAAACACCAATGAGAATAATAAACACAATTAAAATCATGAACAATTCCATTAATTGTAAGATATTATAATTTTTATAATTTGATATTTCATGAGATTTGCCATATTAAGTATTGAATGCTTGATATGGCAAATCTCATGGCAAATAACTCCATGATAACATTTTTTGACCATTTGTGTTTAATAAATCTCATACAGTATGTGGTCTCTTATATTGAATCTTAAAATAACCATAGAGATGAAAAGGTGCATGTTTCAACACAGGAATAGAAAATCAATCTGATTAAGTTCTTGACAATACCTAAGTTTCCGATACTTGTTTCAGATGTATCCACTTGCATCTCCAGCCATGTAACTTCCAACAGGTTACTTTTGCCAGTTATAGTTCTCTGTGGAGGAAAAGGTTGATTTAGAATTTTTAAAAAATAACGGGTGTCCCAAAAGAGTACCCCTAATTGAAAAATGACCAAAACTTGATTATGAAACCTATGACAAAATGTTCCTTTTGACTTGTATGTCAATGATCAAAGCTGATGATAAAATATTAGTTTTCAATACTCAAAGGTTAAAAAGTTGCACCTTGAAAAATCCTATTTTGAGCAATACTTTTTAAGAAACATTTAATCAATCTTTANCAAAGGTTAAAAAGTTGCACCTTGAAAAATCCTATTTTGAGCAATACTTTTTAAGAAACATTAATCAATCTTTATTTTTTAATCAATGCAATTTTTTATTACCCTTGAAGTCTCCAATGATAGTGTGCATTTCTTTCTGTGATTTAAGGCCAAAGTAACAGCATAAAAACATAAAGAAATTCATCTCTGGTAATCATCGGTTGAGTGCTTTTTTGTAGTTAGATATGATTTAAAACCAGGCAGCACAGGGTATATTCTTGGAAAAACGATTTTGTACTTATTCCACCTAGTTTTACATTGTACTATTGTCAATATTTATCTTTATTTCAATTTAACAGGGCCGCTGTTGATAATAGGACCTTTTTGTACTGATAAGGTTTTACCCTGTGTAAACATGTACAGTATATTATTATTATCATTAGCCCTATAAAGAGCTAAACTTGCTAATCTTTAATCCAATTACAAGATCAGCTATATATACCTACCTGGGAATAAATTTAGTCCTTGATTTACTTGCAAAGAAAGAAATTTGAAGATCATTGTAATCAAATTTTGATGTTTTTTCAACAGGGGTACTTTTTGGGACACCGGGTACCCGCAGGTACCACAAGTGAATATTATAATCCTTCAACTATATAATTAACACATTGTCTTTAATCATTGGAGAAACCAAATTACAATAATCCTCTCCTTACTTTTGGAATTTTTAATAATTGATTCTTATTTCTTGAATCGATACATGTGTGCATATTTTCTGTGAATTGTCGGCAAGACTTGTCTTAAAACTATTACAGTAAATATCTTCTCCATTCGCCACTTTTAGCTAGCAGTAGCAGGAAAGAATATCGATAATTGAAATATCTGAAAATTATTGGCAATTTGAAAATTTCTTCAGAAACATTACATTTCTGTGGCAAAGAAACAATGATTTTAAGCCACTGATTTTGCAAAGGAAATGCTCTCATCTGTGTCACTATGAAATGACATTGTATAAGAAAATACCTACCAAGGACTGAGGTGAAAGAAAATCTTCCATTGCTTCGTCACTGTTGTCAGATAATGGGTCAGGGTTTGCTTGCCCACTGTCAGGATATTCTGTTATTTTCACAGAGGTTAATGATCTCTCTTCAAAATTCACTGCTGGTTGAAAAACCATTCTGTTCCCATGATCCATGCTGCAAAAAAGATGGCAAAAACTTAGGATCCATAGGAAGTAGCTCTGTTGTCCTCAGTGCTAAAGAAAGATAACACAAACTGACCTAGTCTTCCTTATCAACAGCATATTGGCATAAATATGTTGTTTCTTGTAAGGAAGAGTTCATCTCAAAGGAACGTAAACCAGGCTGCATGACAGCCAAATTAGAAGAAGTTAACTTGCCTTCACTCAAGGAGAGGAGAGAGCAAGCGCGTTTGACATTATTCAGGGATATTGTTAAAAATGATTCGGCTGTAAAACTTCCAAGTTATATAATGAAAAAGACGAGGAATACAAGACAAAACAATACCGACTTCTCTAACTTTGTACATATGCAATGTAGGACTGAATCCTATAGAAATAGCTTTTTCGCGAGAACAATGAGGGATTCTTTCAAGTTAGATTTTAGTAATTAGTAATTATTAGATTATGTATTTTAGAGACTTTTGTAATTAGGACTCTTAGGATTTTATTTGAATTTTACTTTTGGGTCAATGACCCCTTTGCAGTAATGCCAATTGGCCTTGCAAAGTATTGGTGTAGATGTAGATGTAGATCTCCGCACACGGCAAAAAACTAGTCTAACTTAGATGTTATTTCATAGCAATACTGTGCAACTGATGACTTCGATTTTGGTCCAGACTGGGAAGTATGGCACTTCTAACTGAGATTCCGGGTGTGACAAAGCTTTAGGCCAAAAAGAGAAAAATATGTGCAGGCACAGATGAGCTTCCAAAGAACAATAACTGCATTAACAATCTATCATATCTCCTTTGTTTATAATTTTTTTTTTAATTTCAGGTGCACCATTGCATTTTCATTTGGAAATCTTGGGTGTACCTACACTATATTATCCATACTGGACTTGCTTGGTGTTATACATACATGCTTAAAGGGAATGTGCAATGGTAAATAGGCTTGTCTATAATTAGAACAAAGAAAACACTCAGATGCAGCATTGTTTCTTTTGCTATCCATTGTTCATGGCAAGTGTCAAACTTTGATTTGAATGGGATATTTTAGATTATTTTGCTATTTGCAAATGCAAGCTTTTAACCTTGCACAAACCCTTTAAAGTACTAGTTAAGTTTAATATAGCGTTGATTTGGGCTTTTTGAAAATTCTCAGGTAAAACAGTGGTACAATCTGCACCTATCATATTTAGTGCAATTGTGAGATTGTTGGTAAAGTATTTGAGCCAGCGATGACTGCATTGAAAAATCACATCATTGTCTAGTGCAATCCTTGCTGATTGCAAGATTTTATCACTGCTCCCAGTGCAATTTTAACTGATTCCAAGCTGTACTGTGCAATCACGATGTGAGAATTGCACTGCTTTTCTACATGTGGCTGTAACTCACTTTTCGAAACACAGGCTTTTCGAAATGGACAGTCTTTAGAAATTTTGCAAAGTGTTCCAAAAAGCCTGATGTTTCTAAATGCCCAAATCGACCCTACAATACTGGTCTGGTGGGTAAGACTTGTTCAAAATATGTGGCTGTATGTATCTTGAAGCTGATATTTTTACGAGTGACATCTCAGCTTCACAAAGTACCTTTTACATACATTTTTAATTTTAATTTTATAAAAAGCATGATACAATATTACATCGTATAAGGCCTAAACAGAACAAAATACAAGAATACATTTCTAATGAACTAAGATAGAGTGTTGCAGCGAAAAAACAACTGTACTATATATAAATTTGTTGTTGTTTTTTAGGGGTTTATGAGAACATATTTGGTTTTTGTGTTTTAAGGGCAGGCATTTCTGGTTGCATACTCAGGGCTTTTGTTCGGAATTCTGCTGCTTGTTGCAAAAATTGTGCGAAATTTGTTGCTCGCTGATATCTTACATACATACATACATACATATAAATTTAATGTTGTAAGCACTATTGTGCTTGTTCATTAATCTAATTTTTAAAAAAGAAAATCTAAATTGATTTGTTTAGAGGTGGCTCAAGAGGAGGGGTTTGAATGGGATCGTTTGTGGGAAGACATGGTAATAAAAGACCTGCCAGTTTACCCAGCACCTTTGGTATCCAAGAAGATAGACTATATAATTTTGTGCATTACCAGAAGATCATGAGCCACATGTGTCGTGCATCGGTCCCAACCACCCCCACTGTATTTGGGCCACCTCAGCTCTAGCTATTAAATAAAAAGTAACTCTTTAATCAAAAAAGTCAATTTTTAATTGTTGATCTTTCCAGTGCTTGTCCAGCTGTTCTNTGCATCGGTCCCAACCACCCCCACTGTATTTGGGCCACCTCAGCTCTAGCTATTAAATAAAAAGTAACTCTTTAATCAAAAAAGTCAATTTTTAATTGTTGATCTTTCCAGTGCTTGTCCAACCTGTTCTTAAAAATGTTCAAATTTTGCGCTTTAACTACAGTTTCTGGCAAACCATTCCAGGTATTGATGCACCTCTCTGTGAAAAAGTTTTTTCGAATGTTTAATCTTGAGCCAGATTTTACCAATTTCAGGTGATGTCCACGTGTGTTGTGAAATTCTCTTTGATCTATGCTGAATAACTTTGTGGTGTCAACATCATACTTTCCATTTAGATATTTGTATACTTGAATCATGTCTCCTCTTAAGCGACGAAATGCTAGAGTTGGTAAGTTGACAGCCTGAAGACGTTCGGGATAACTTAGGTTCTTTATTCCAGGGATCATTTTTGTAGCACGTCTTTGCACAGATTCAATTTTAGCCTCAATAGATTTAAAGCGTGGATGCCAGATTGTGTTATTATATTCGAGTATTGGTCTTACTAGTGTTTTGAACAACATTGAGAAGGACCCTTTATCGATGTATGTAAATGATCGTCTTATGAGACCCATAATTCGATTTGCCTTGGAGACAATCAGATCGGCATGCTGTCTAAAAGTTAGCTCCTTGTCTATGGTCACACCAAGGTCCTTCTCTTGGACTACTACGTCTAACGTTGTTTCATTGCCATCAGAGTCTGTCATACAATAATCAAATGGGGGGTTGTTCTTCCCAATTCGCAATATTTTACACTTTTGCGGATGGAACTTTAGTTCCCACCGCTTACTCCAATTACTGACTTGATCAAGATCTTTTTGAAGTTTTTTGCAATCGTCGACACTGTCAACTTCAGAGTAGATTTGTGTGTCATCTGCAAACACCTTCACCGTATTCTGAATAACTGGCGGAAGATCATTTATATAGCAGAGAAATAGAATCGGGATGAACATTTGCTCTACTTGTGTCTCAGTTAGTTAACCCTGTTTAAATTTAGTCCGAGGAAAGTCTGCCTGAGTGAGGTCGCAATATGCGTCACATTCAATTGCAAAATGAATTTTGCTTACACCTTGCCAGACTTTAACATTTCGCAAGTTTGTTGTGATAATCCTAGTTTTTGGTGTCTGCCAGTCATATAACAATGAACAACAAATACAGTTTCATCTTTAATAGATATATTCTTGTTTGCCTGCCTAGACTAGAGGTATCAGCTTTTTTATGAAATAAGTGGGAAAGCAGCTATAAAATGTGATTGCTGACCTTTTTATGATCTCGAGTTATAATATCGAATTCATGTTTTGATAAGACTGGCCTACTTACTACACACATGTCCAACAAAGATTGGGTTGTTTGAATTCTACAGAGAGGCCAAAAAGGAGTTAAAAAAACTCCTTTCTTTCTGCCAGTCCACAAGATACTCACATATCTGATGAGAGGTTCTTCCTTTGCAGAATTTCCATCAAATGCAGCAGCTTATAACCAGCTTCGAAGAAAACTGTGAAGGCTTTAAATTCGCCAAACAAAGCTCAAAAAGCATACACCAATTATTTAGGCCATCATCATGCCCATATAATAAGTTATCAGAATCACAGACAACCTTCGAATAGAAATACCACGCTGTACACACAACTCTTATTAGATGTCCTTCCCTAACAATCTCCAGGCTCAGTAGATTAATCATATAGCTTTGATCTTCTCGTATAACCAAGAATGTTCTTTCAAACCAAATGCAACTTCCGAAGTCAACTAACTTGGCTGCAAATTTCAGACGCCATCTTTCAAACAACACAGTTACTTCATGTAAGAAAGAACTGGTAACTGTTGCTATGGCGAAGACAATTTCTATTGACTGGGAGGGCAGGGAGTACGATCCTGGAGGGCAGGAGGGTCATTCAAACAAAAGGTCAAGTCACAAACAAAGGTTTTGAATGATTTTGTAACAATTTCATCCGTTGCTTTAGACTGACACGCCAGTCCAAAGGGATAAACGATCTCAAACAAATGATTTTTACAACCGATTAGTGAAGCTGCGAGAGTATGTAAAATAAGGGCAAGCCATAAAAAGGTGCCCTGAATCGCCCTGAATCAATGATGGCTAGCTCATGCTTTATGCATGCGAAAAGTTTTATTAAGAGAAGACATGAGCATAATAAATCTAAAAAAGAATCTAGATCTGAACATATATGCCGCCTCAATTTTATCATGACTTTCATTGCGATTGACAAACAAAGTTTGGGCGGCGGATGTTTAGATTGGTCCTCCCTTCTTCGCCATCAACTCATCTCCATGTGACTTCTGCTATGAGATTGGTAAACTATGTGTAGATGATGAAATTCACTTCCTTTTCACTTGCAAAAATAACATGCATTTAAGAGATGTATTTTTCTCACAAATTGGAATTGATGATAACAAGTTCAAAAATACTTTATACAGTTAAAAAATTGACATCTATGATGAGATTAGGGCCAACTTTTTGCCTATGCAGAAGTTCTGTTGCATCTCTTTGCTTGCGTAAAAAATGAAGTGATTGCGTAAAAGATGAGATTATCGCATGATAAATTACAAATTATAGAATGAGTAGAAATGATTGGAAACCAAATACCTGGGGGGGGGGGTATTTAAACCCTGTTATGGCAATTTCTCTTCAAGACTTGTCCGATTTCTCAGGTCCAGAATTCAAACATTCCCTTTTATTGCACAAATGTTCAAGGAATTTATATCTATAATGATAGATTTTGTTTAGCAAGCACTTTAGGCTGTGATGTCCTGAGTCTGGTCTCACTGTTCTATGTTGCTTAGAAGACTGTTGATCCTTAGCCTATTTCTTTTATCGTACTTCCATTGAAGCTTAAATTAGGCTTGTCACCCAGGTTTTCATAAACAGACTCATTTGTAGAGAATCTCCAGCTGAATAAGGAACCCATTTGGGCGGTGGTTCTCGTAATTTGATCAATGAAGTATCCCCTGGGGTCAGGGGCGAAAATCGTGGGGGGGTGTGGAGGGGTGTGACACCCCCCCCAATCTCAAATATAGTGGATTTCGCAGGGCAATCGAAGATCTCGCAGGGCAACGAGAAAAAATTTTATAATAAGACAAATATGAAGGGAGTCGACCACTCTTTCAAATGCAACTTGTGGATTTCGTTAAGAAATTTTGAAATTTTATGTTTCCATACAGCCAAACTCGCAAAAATCCGATCGCTGCTGACCAAGAAAAACAATCCGACTTGCACAAACTCCGATTTATGCGAACTAATTTGAAAAGACAAATGCGTATGGGACTTTCAAGTCTCTTCATTTTTTCCGACTTATGCAAATATCCGAATTATGCGAACCCGACTTACGCGAGTATGACTGTGTTATCTACATTAAATGTAATAATTCCGCGAGATTACGAAATTCTTAACTTTATAACATAAAAGATTAAAGCGGGGCATTCCTTTCAGGCCCTTGCCCGTAATCCAAAAGACGCTCCGTGGTACGTGGTACATGAACCTTTCGCCATCAGATGAAATATTGCAATACTGTACACTTTATTCATCGATGATTTTATGATTTTATGGTGATTTAGTTGTTGAATATGCTACTAATGAAGATCTTTTCTAAGGCGTTTCTAGCTATGAAAAGGGCGTTGGTTGCATTTATAGCCAAAGTAGAGGGCGTGGTCGAGAAAATTTTTCTGGGGGCTTCGCCCCCAGACCCCCTCAGAGTTTCCCA
>REGM01000153.1:417860-443831 GCA_004194415.1 Aurelia aurita | reverse complement strand
AATAAGAAACTGTTCTATTGCGCAATAAGAAACTGTTCTATTGCGCAATAAGAAACTGCTCTATTGCGCAATAAGAAACTGTTCTATTGCGCAATAAGAAACTGTTCTATTGCGCAATAAGAACTGTTCTATTGCGCAATAAGAAGCGTTCTATTGCGCAATAAGAAGATGTTTATTGCGCAATAAGAAGCGTTCTATTGCGCAATAGAAAGCAGGTAATTTTTTTTTGTTAATTCCCATTGGCCGTTATGGGGCACCGTAAAAATTCAATCACCCATGGAAAGTTGTTTTGTGACCACAACTGAAATCAGACAACTACACATTCCACAAAACAAAAGAGAGATTAAGGTTTTATGCCAATCTCTCTTTACGTTTCATGATTGTGTGATCACAATATGTTGTTTACATAGATTGGCATTTCACCCCCGCAATAGCCTTCATGGAATCGAGAAAACTTACTATGACAGTATTCCGTATTCCTCCCGTAAGATTTTTTCGCTCGCGAGTTTTCGATTGAAGTCGAATAGTTATGCGGCTCCGCCGCAATTAGCCACGATGGGGAGGGGGGATTATTTTACATGTGATTTTCTGCAAAATGGTTCAGAATTAACAAATACACAAGTATATTAATGCGTCAAAATGATCAGAAGCTTTTATATACATGTTGTTTCTTTTTGACAAAAAGGCAAATAGTCTCTGCCTTGGGAAATGATAGTTGATCTGACTCCAGGCAGATGGACACAGGACGAGTAAAAAACTGTATGATAAAAAATGACATAAAAATGAAATGAAAAATGCAAGAACCCGACCCATTTACCTAACTTCAAGATCGGACTTGACTGAGGCTTCAAACTTAAGTTTTGAGAATTCATTTTTAGTTTTTGTATATTTCTTTGCTTCCAAATGAACATGTTGCAGACAATCCATCCAAGAGATTTGCAAAAGCAGGTTACAAAGAGGTTGCATTTTGAACGCGGCTGAGCTGCTGTAAATTTTCTTACAAAATGTTTCGATCAATAAAAGCATCAAAACAACATTTTGAGTCAAATTCTTGCTTTTTTTCCTTTTGAATCATTTTGCTAAATTTTGAAAAACTGAAAGAGCAATGCATCAAAATTTTGTAACTAAAACTTTAGGGTGGAAGACATAGTAGAATTTAGCGAAGTTGTTGACAATACAATTTGCAGACAGACCTTCGAACAGGTGACATCCTTGAGTTATTCGGACCACAATGTGCTACATGTGAATAAAAAACAAGGGGGGGAGGTACTTAGTATATTTTGCTGACAGGATGGGCACTCTCCTTTCCGGGTATCCTATTTGCCTCCTTTTTCTAGCGTCGGGTATCGAAAGAAGGCAATTTTTCTAAAGCCGGCTGTCAAAAGGGATATTTTGTTAGAGCGGGCTGTTATTTGTTGCGCAGTGTATTTTTTACGTTTTGTAGTATACTTTTCGCCGATAATAACGAAGCCGGGTAGCATTTGAAGGAAAAACTTCTAGAGTACCCTCCGCATCATCAAAACGCATGTAATCAGAAATTGTTTGGCGTGGCAAAGAAACCCCCGCGGAACTGATATTATTTAAAGTACATTAGCGCATTACATTTCTGCAGGTTTCAAAGTTTCCTTTCTGCAAAAGTCAGTTCTTCTCTGCAAACATCTTACGGGTACTTCTTCAAAAATGCCAGTTAGAATTTACTTGCCAAATTGTAGAAGAAAATAGAGGAATCGAATCAAAGAAACAACAAATAGATCACAGAATATTATTCATTTGATGCATACGTAACAAAACATCACCCATTTGAAGTTTGATAATGAAGAAATAAATACATAAAAATGTTTATTATAAATACAAGTACTTTAATTTCCTTTAACCATGGATGTTAAGTAAAACAGGCATTAAAAATAAGTAAAAATGAAACCATACCAACACGAATGGAAATGTTGATCACTGAACATAAATAATCTAACATTGCAAAACAAACATCCTAAAGTTGAACTAAGCGGAGAAAATCAGCGGAAGACACGAGAAGGAGCGGGGGAGAACAATGTTGGGGGGAACAATGACATTTTGCTAGAAAACAATGAAAGTAAACGATAGTTTCCAACTGAAACAATAGCTTGGCCCCCCCCTATTTGGCAAAGTGTCCGCCACTGGAGAAAGTAAAGAAAACCATTGTAACGTCCCTTCTCTCTCTCTCACTCTCTCTCACACTTGTATTTCTTATCTACTTTATACTTTAAACCTACTGTTGTGATTCCCGTCGAGTGGTTCTACAATAGACCAACAGGCTAGCAGTAGATTGAGAAAGGTCTGAAGCTTTCTGTTATACTAGCTTTTCTGTCGCTACAGTTTTCTCTCCCAGTTGCTAAGTCATCGTCGATCGACTGAATAAAACGTTTAAAGGGAACAGGCATTTGTAGATAAGAGTGGCTAAAGAAGAAAACGCCTGAAGAAATGCCCACACTCATTGTTTCCCTAGCTACATAATAAAACTGTACGTTCCAAGATAACCAATACTATTGGCTATTTTAAAATGCCCTGCGTCCACACCAGCCTTAACAAAGTCGATTTCCTTTAATCATGAAATAAGACCATATCTCCGATAACTGTATATGTATGTTATCTTCATTAGGCACAGCCAATCTTCACATAAATACTTTGGCTTGGTAATGACCATCTATAACTGCGATTTTCGTTTTACTTGTGCAATTACGAGAACACATAGCACTACGGCAAACTACAGTGTGCAAATTGCCCATTTAAGCTGAATTCAAACTTGGAGGAATTCATTGCCGCCACCCACACAAGACTCGAGTCTGTCCCAGTAGGGTTTATTGGTGATGAAATTCTTGCCTTACCTGCGGGGCAGGATCATGATAGATGCCTCAAGTCTGAATTCAGCTTTAGGCCCTGACAACAACGGCAGATTTTGTAAAATAGCATTCGTTGCTCTAGATTGACATTTCAGTACCAAGCGATAAGCAATTGCAAACAACGGGATTGCTACGGCTGATAACGAATGAACAACTGTAATAAGCATAAAATACCTTGACAACATGGGTGGCTACCTCACTTGCTGCGCATACAAAAAGGAGTTGTTAAGCGAATACACAAGCATATAACGAAAAAGGAGGATAGTTCTAACATCTGCTGTCGCAATTTCCTTCGAATTCAGACGCTGAGCAGAATACACTTAATATTTTTGTATATTCTGTCTGTTTCAAACACAACAATCAATGCACAGTTTCTAAACGAGGTAAATAAACTTCTGACGGTGGATGTTTAGATTTATCCTCCGCAGGTAGAGGCTATTATTGTGTTAACTAAAATCACAGAAGACTTGGAATACCTTGTTTTGTGTTGTTGTATCTCCTTTCCAAACTACACTCCAAATTGTACTGCCTAGGCCAGTCAACTCCCAAAACAACAGACATTCAAACACAACCCAGTCGGAGGTCCCCTTTGCAACTGATCAGATTGCATGAAAGGTGATGGCATTATATGTAGCAAAAAGAATCGCAAAAGAAATAAAGCTTCCTTAAAGGCTCTTATCCAACCATGGTCCTTTGCGTGCTCTGTTGTATGAAAATGAACATTTTTATGGTCTACGAAAATGGCTGTCTCGATAGAAATCTACGTGCAAAGGCTGCTGGTTGAACAAGAGCCTCTAAAAATAGCTTGACAAATAATGATTCATATATCTCGTATCTGAATAGACTATATCAAGGGAGGGCCCTTTGAAAATCAGCCACTAGGTTGAAGGGTCACCTTCCTTAACAAATTGACATCTGAAAATATGAGAAGGTATTTCAAGTCTTCTGTGATTTTAATGAACATAATAATACTCACTACCTGTGATCCTCCTGCCTTCGATATATGCTCAAGCCTTTCTCTTGATAGCCCCTTTTGCAGACAACTCGAAAGCACTAGCCATCTTCGCTTTAGGACATCTGTTGCGATCTTTGTTAACTTTCGCGGCGTAATTAATCGGCCGTAAAAATCCCTCTTTTGCAATCGTTAATCGTTTTGCACCAGGATGTCATTCAAAACTAGCGGACGCTATTGTTACGATTTTCCCTGTTGACCTAACATGTGAAAGGTTTCTCTGACGACTACTACATAACAAGAATATAACGTACCGAATTGAGGCTATCTATGATATAATTTCACTACCAAATCTACAAACTACAAAACATTATTCACACCAATGTAACCTAAATTTCTTCTCAAGCGATATTAAAGATCTTTTGCGTGACAGGGCATATGAATGAGATACAGTTACGTGCAATTCCTTGAAATTCTTCGTTTGGAAACAGCCAAATCGATCGAAAAACATATATCAAATTTTCAAAAGACCGAGCTAGACAAGACGGAGAGGAAACTCTTTGAGATGAATCAGAAGTATTAAACCTTAAAATTAGTCAATGTAAGATTAATCGTGGTCTGTGATAAGTTTGGTTAGTTTGGTAAAAATTCGCCTTCACTTCTTGCAAATTCAAGTAATGAAAATTATTGTTGGTTTTTTGCTTTTCTGAACCGTTGAACCCTAGCTAAACAAGCAACGTTGTGCTAAAAATATTTCCCGAACACTTCTTTTTCATTCATCTTCTCCAAAGAACATTGAAGATAAGGATAATTGTTCACAGGATCTGTCTTAAGAAATGTAAAAACCTTTCATCTTTCCGTGAAAAAAATGTTTTTGTAGCTGAGTATGAAGTGGCGCCCAAAAATAAGCAAACTTTCTCTTGAAAAGTAAAATATCAAATGTTTAACAAACAGTGTGTTCCCTTTTGGTCAGGGCATGCAACGAATTTGGGCCAATTAATTTTGTAAATCTTACATTTTCTGTTTTCTCTTTCATATGCACTATATTGGAAACAATTTTCTGTTTTCTCTTTCATATGCACTATATTGGAAATAATTTTCTGTTTTCTTTTTCATATGCACTATATTGGAAATAATTTTCTGTTTTCTTTTTCATATGCACTATATTGGAAATAATTTTCTGCTTTCTTTTTCATATGCACTATATTGGAAATAATTTTCTGTTTTCTCTTTCATATGCACTATATTGGAAATGATGGGATGACATGCAAACAAATAATTCGAATTCAAACCCTCGAGGGAATTTTTTCTTGTTCCATTCCATTATCAATAACCACCGACCAATCATGCTGCTTCCTTCCANTAAATCTTACATTTTCTGTTTTCTCTTTCATATGCACTATATTGGAAACAATTTTCTTTTTTCTCTTTCATATGCACTATATTGGAAATAATTTTCTGTTTTCTTTTTCATATGCACTATATTGGAAATAATTTTCTGTTTTCTTTTTCATATGCACTATATTGGAAATAATTTTCTGCTTTCTTTTTCATATGCACTATATTGGAAATAATTTTCTGTTTTCTCTTTCATATGCACTATATTGGAAATGATGGGATGACATGCAAACAAATAATTCGAATTCAAACCCTCGAGGGAATTTTTTCTTGTTCCATTCCATTATCAATAACCACCGACCAATCATGCTGCTTCCTTCCATACTGAAAAGAAAACAAAGACACGATTCAAAATGCTACAAAGGAGATGTATTGTGCAAATGTGCAAGGTAAGTTTTTAGAAATGGTCTTTTTTCACTCAAGCTACACATCCAAATTATTTATTTATTAATATGATTTATTTAGAATTGAAAAGGGAAATAATTCGATATGTGTGAATTCCAACTTAAGCGTCGTAAGTCCGACTTCTTCCAATTTATCCGAAGGTTTAAGAGCTTGAAATCGAGGCTCCAAAATAATACAGTTGGCATAACAACAAATTATCCCTCGTCGGTTCCAGCTTTTTCCCTTGTCGAAAATCAAAGCGGATTTAGAATAGAGAACACCTAAAGTAAACTTTGCTTGCAAATGTGTTGCTCCCAATGTGCCACGTTCAAAGTTAAAACTTTGATATCTAGTTTCTGTCTTCTGCCTGTAGTTTTCACATAAAGTTATAGCGGGTTTTTTATTCAAAAAGCTTACCTGAATATCTGTCAGTTCTTCGTAAAATCTCTTTGCGAGTCGAGGACCATTCTCCATTGTTGGTATGTTTATGAACTAAAACAAGAACAAAAGAATTACAGTAGCTATTTGTGGATCAACGACAAGAAATTGTATGACCTTTGAACATGTTGTGGCGCATTGGTGTAATCCTCCGATTTTGCAGCCAGAATAGTTCACAAGGCAGTGGTTCAAGTCCCTGCGACACAAGACTACCGTTTTGACAAGGGACCAAGGATTCAATTAATGATTAAAGGCTCTGTTTCAACCAGCATGCCTTGCAAGTGCCATCCCTTGGTTGGCCTTTATTAACAAAAAGATAACGCATGCGTTGAAACACATCCTTTAAGCTGCTTCTGTCGTCCAGTGCTTGGTGCTAAAACCTATAACACCTGTAATCATCTTCACCCTAAACAGCTATACAACCAGAGTACCTTCTTGGTAATAGCAACATCTTGCTTGCCAACTGTTTCAAGACACGCACCAACCTCCTGACAAAACACACCCTTTTCGGTAACATCTATTTCTTTTCTAGTCAGGAAAGTTTCGGCGTTTGAAAAATCACTAAAAATCAAAAGTTCAATTAATGTTTATTGTTTCAGTTTTAGGTGCTGCATCAAAGATCAAAACAAATACCATGCCGTTTTGCTCCTCGTGTTATCGTGCCTGTAGTGTTGTATAGTTGTATAATAATTAGAACGAATAGTATGATGTAAAATCATGAGTTCTAGAACACAATTATAGTAGATTACAGTAAATTGTATCAAAATAGTTTCTTTGCGTACCTCCCTTCCTTTGCATTGACAGCCTTTTTTAGCCATATTTGCTTGTTATGACATGAGCCTTCCTCAGTGCGAGCGTGTGGGCCTAAAGTTTCCTTTAAACAACAACAACAACGTAACCGTCCTGCGCAGTTTGTCCTACGCACTTAGGCCCACACGCTTGCACTGCACTGAGGAAGGCTCATGTCATAACAAGCAAAAAATATGGCTCAAAAAGGCTGTCAATGCAAAGGAAGGGAGGTACGCAAAGAAACTATTTTGATACAATTTACTGTAATCTACTATAATTGTGTCCTAGAACTCATGGTAAAATGTATTGTAAAATTTTATCTGAATATAAAACAAAAAATTTAGAGATATTGATTATCCTATCAATTTATTTCAATTAGGAAAGTCTGACGGTTTTTATCTAACTGGTTTTGAAGCATACTATGAAATTTTACAGAATATTCAACAGATTGTCCATTCAAATTCTTTAGCAAGGTTGATTTTTCCAGAAAATGCTCTTGTAAGCAAGTACGAATCGAAAGTTACTGTGAAATCGTAAGATTAAGAATCCTGGGAAAAATTGACGATATGCTCTAAAACCTATGGCTCAAAATATGGGTTCTTAAGCTCAACCTTTTAAAATCTTTTGCATAATTCAGCATATTTATTATCATTTGATTAGTGCTAAAAATAATTTGGTCTTTGATAAACAGAACAGCAAGAAATTTTAAAGACTTGTAGTAAAACAAATTGTAAAAGATTTTTCTAACTTTGAATTTGTTCTGGCTCACCTGGTATTTTCTACTTTACCCTGTTATTGTCTCTCAAAGTCCCATTAAAAACAAAAAAACAACATCAATTAGAATTTATCCTTACCTTTTCTTCATATAAGATCTTATCAACAGGACAAACCACACAGGCGGTGCCAGCACCAAATATTTCTTTCACCTAGAAGACAATGATTATTGAAATCAACTTACATCGTTTGTAGAAGTATTTCCAACCAGGCAACAATCGAAAGAAATCAAAGAGCAGCGTTTGAATCTGAAAGGTTATTTAATCTAACCTCAGAAAGGGGTTTTTCTCTTTGGCAATTCTACCAATTTTTTTGTTTCAATCGTTTCAAAAAGAATTCCAATCGGAGAATGAGGCAAGCGACGACAATCTATTTGTAGTTTTCCATTTCATTGATATTCTGAGTTCTTTTATTAACAAATCCAGGCCATGACACTCCAGTAAGACATAATCAGGCTATCATTATTTCCAAGGTAAAGTACGTTGCTTAATATGATACAAACATGTTTTNCAACTTACATCGTTTGTAGAAGTATTTCCAACCAGGCAACAATCGAAAGAAATCAAAGAGCAGCGTTTGAATCTGAAAGGTTATTTAATCTAACCTCAGAAAGGGGTTTTTCTCTTTGGCAATTCTACCAATTTTTTTGTTTCAATCGTTTCAAAAAGAATTCCAATCGGAGAATGAGGCAAGCGACGACAATCTATTTGTAGTTTTCCATTTCATTGATATTCTGAGTTCTTTTATTAACAAATCCAGGCCATGACACTCCAGTAAGACATAATCAGGCTATCATTATTTCCAAGGTTGCTTATTACGTTGCTTAATATGATACAAACATGTTTTCCGTACGTTTCGAAACGCATTTGGTTCATCATCAATGAATCTGAAAAACTACAAAATGATTGCCGTAACTTGCCTAATTCTTCTATTCTTCGATTTTTCGTCAAGCTGTGCTTTCTAACGTATTGCCCAATATTTGAAAATTCCTTGAAATCGGGAAAAATTTTTGTATCTGATTGATTTTCAAAAGCTTGGAAAAGAATCCCGAGAAACCTACAAAAGTCACTTAATTACAATAGGTCAAAACGCACCTTGCTACAAATTCGCTCAAGCTCCTGAGCATTTCAAAAGCATTTCAAAAGCATTTCAACAGTAAAACCCAAATCTGAATACTCACCCTTCCTTCGCTCACAGCTTTGGTAAGGTCTTTCATTGTTAGTGTTTGCTCAGTAACTTTGAATTCATTCTGAAGAAGAGACAGCGAAACAAAATAAAGATAAAGAAAACAGTCAAAATAATAAAGCGGCATTGAACGATTCTTATACAGGGCGTCCGACTTTTAAATTTGAATAAATCTGAGAAAATTCTGATCTATATGAACCAATCGGATCATTTTTAGGCTGAGACATATAATGTTCTGTTGAGTATATTGCAGTTTAAGTTTGGCAAACTCTAAGAAACCAGGGGGTTGCTAGCCTGATAATCAGTGGTTCCTCCATATTGAGGGTAATTTTGATGCAAAGTCGGCCACAAGTTCGATGACCCCCTGGTTTCTGAAAAAATTTGAACTAATACATACACCCCTGCCCCTGTGCATATTAATTGAATCAAGGTAGTAGTTGTTTTTGGGCCCATTTTTCATGTAGATTCTGAATTTTGATCTTATTTTCTGACATTCTGCGTCTATTTGTTGTGACGTCACAGTGAAGTTTATGGCAATCCTTTGAAAAAATAGTAGTGTCGTCAACAAGCGAGTTGATGCAGAAAAAATGGTACAAAACTGCAATTTACATCAATCAATCAATGCAGAATTTCTTTCTCTACAACATATAAAAAATCCGCTAAAATCCGCTTGGGAAAAAAGTTTCAAGGGAAGCTTCATGAAACGCACTGTTAGAACTATACTTGAGGCCCTAAAATGTGTTACCATTCAAACAAATTTTTAAACAAATTTGATGTAATAATGAGGAAGATCTAGAGGAGTAGATTTCGAAAGTGTACTTGTTTGCCATATTTGATTAAGTTATTGGCAAGAGCTATGATAGGTTAAAGTTCGTGTGCCTCCTTCAAAAAAAGCACACTATGGCTCTGCATGGCACCCAAATTCCTATCACTGCATAAAATCCAAGGCCGCATATGTCTTCAGTCAGTCAAATACAGGGTGTCCCAAAAAAGTTGTGCCCCATTTGTGTGGTTGCTGAGGAGAAGCTGTAACTTCTATTGTCCCGTTGTTGATAGAGTTGCATTGGATATACTTCAACTTAGAGTTTGAGACCTTGATTTAGCCAATCTCACAAGTGGTTGCTGATTGCCCGCGCCGGAGCGCGCGAAGCAAGGGCTTCTAATTGGCTGCGGGCACGAGGTTATTGGGTTTGCAGCTTGATTTTCATTTTGGCATGATGAGTCAGCAGGATTCGTCAACAAAAATGGCGGCGATGATGGGGTCTGGAACCGAGGAGGACTGGAACTGAGGAAGAGGAAGACTGGACTAGAGGAAGACTGGAGCTGAGGAAATGTTCCATAATTTCCTTTGCCACGCTTCGCACGTTCTTTCGCACTTCGCAGNTCAACTTACATCGTTTGTAGAAGTATTTCCAACCAGGCAACAATCGAAAGAAATCAAAGAGCAGCATTTGAATCTGAAAGGTTATTTAATCTAACCTCAGAAAGGGGTTTTTCTCGTTGGCAATTCTACCAATTTTTTTGTTTCAATCGTTTCAAAAAGAATTCCAATCGGAGAATGAGGCAAGCGACGACAATCTATTTGTAGTTTTCCATTTCATTGATATTCTGAGTTCTTTTATTAACAAATCCAGGCCATGACACTCCAGTAAGACATAATCAGGCTATCATTACTTCCAAGGTAAAAGTACGTTGCTTAATATGATACAAACATGTTTTCTGTACGTTTCGAAACGCATTTGGTTCATCATCAATGAATCTGAAAAACTACAAAATGATTGCCGTAACTTGCCTAATTCTTCTATTCTTCGATTTTTCGTCAAGCTGTGCTTTCCAACGTATTGCCCAATATTTGAAAATTCCTTGAAATCGGGAAAAATTTTTGTATCTGATTGATTTTCAAAAGCTTGGAAAAGAATCCCGAGAAACCTACAAAAGTTACTGAATTACAATAGGTCAAAACGCACCTTGCTACAAATTCGCTCAAGCTCCTGAGCATTTCAAAAGCATTTCAAAAGCATTTCAACAGTAAAACCCAAATCTGAATACTCACCCTTCCTTCGCTCACAGCTTTGGTAAGGTCTTTCATTGTTAGTGTTTGCTCAGTAACTTTGAATTCATTCTGAAGAAAAGACAGCGAAACAAAAGAAAGATAAAGATAAAGAAAACAGTCAAAATAATAAAGCGGCATTGAACGATTCTTATACAGGGCGTCCGACTTTTAAATTTGAATAAATCTGAGAAAATTCTGATCTATATGAACCAATCGGATCATTTTTAGGCTGAGACATATAATGTTCTGTTGAGTATATTCCAGTTTAAGTATGGAAAATTCTAAGAAACCAGGGGGTTGCTAGCCTGATAATCAGTGGTTCCTCCATATTGAGGGTAATTTTGATGCAAAGTCGGCCACAAGTTCGATGACCCCCTGGTTTCTAAACAAATTTGAACTAATACATACACCCCTGTGCATATTAATTGAATCAAGGTAACCAGGCAACGTTGTTTGGCAAGACAATACTACGTACAACTGCTCTGCCTATTGATTCAACTGCTCAGCCTATACATGCAACTGCTCTGCCTATTGATCTGTCATTTGTAGTTGTTTAAGGGCCCATTTTTCATGTAGATTCTGAATTTTGATCTTATTTTCTGAAATTCTGAGTCTATTTGTTGTGACGTCACAGTGAAGTTTATGGCAATCCTTTGAAAAAATAGTAGTGTCGTCAACAAGCGAGTTGATGCAGAAAAAATGGTACAAAACTGGAATTTACATCAATCAATCAATGCAGAATTTCTTTCTCTACAACATATAAAAAATCCGCTAAAATCCGCTTGGGAAAAAAGTTTCAAGGGAAGCTTCATGAAACGCACTGTTAGAGCTATACTTGAGGCCCTAAAATGTGTTACCATTCAAACAAATTTTTAAACAAATTTGATGTAATAATGAGGAAGATCTAGAGGAGTAGATTTCGAAAGTGTACTTGTTTGCCATATTTGATTAAGTTATTGGCAAGAGCTATGATAGGTTAAAGTTCGTGTGCCTCCTTAAAAAAAAGCACACTATGGCTCTGCATGGTACCAAAATTCCTATCACTGCATAAAATCCAAGGCCGCATATGTCTTCAGTCAGTCAAATACAGGGTGTCCCAAAAAAGTTGTGCCCCATTTGTGTGGTTGCTGAGGAGAAGCTGTAACTTCTATTGTCCCGTTGTTGATAGAGTTGCATTGGATATACTTCAACTTAGAGTTTGAGACCTTGATTTAGCCAATCTCACAAGTGGTTGCTGATTTATGGTGCAAGAAAGTAAAAAAAGTGACAACTTCAAAAACAGCACTTTCTTTGTTCTCCAAAAATGTCAAAATCAAGTAAATATTGTAAGAAAAGGTTCTAGCGTTTTATTTGAATTTTTATGCATTTTGCAATGGGTTAATGGTGTTGTGTTATCAGTAAACAATACAATTAACCCCTTATCAACTGTAGAAAAAATTCTAATACTGCTCTAGAACCCTTTCTTGCAGTGTTTACTTGATTTTGGCATTTTTGGAGAACAAAGAAAGTGCTGTTTTTGAAGTTTTCACTTTTTTGACTTTCTTGCGCCATAAATCAGCAACCACTTGTCCGATTGGCTAGAACAAGGTCTCAAACTCTAAGTTGAAGTACATCCATTGCAACTATATCAACAACGGGACAATAGACGATTACGGAAAAGATGGCGTCGGGGGGCATTTGACCAAGATGCATTGCGTTTAATGATCGAATTTCTATAGAATCACTGTTGATTCCATTATAGAACGCAATGCATCTTGGTCAAATGCCCCCGACGCCATCTTTTCCGTAATCGTCTATAGAAGTTACAGCTCCTCCGCAGTAGCCGCACAAATGGGGCACAACTTTTTTGGGACACCCTGTAAATCGTCGATTTTATTACTGACCGATAGTTTGATACAAACTGGATCAGATCAATTCACAGCGCAACATATGACAAATATGAACCTAATGTAGCTGAAATAGCAGATTTCGGATCAAGAATTTTTCAAGAAATTGCATATATCTCGGGAAGCACCCCGCCGAAAAACCAACAAAGAATTACAAGTACAATTTAGGCTTTTAGCTAAAGATTAAATCGGAAATCTTCAAAGTTGGCCCAGTGCACAATTTATAGTAGCTTGTCGAAAGTGGGAATGTTTGTTTTTCTGGCGCATCCAGTATTTTCAATCAAATTTATATCATTCAAAATAGCATAATAAATATAATCATTTCTTACCCATTCTCTAGCCAATTCCAAAAGCGACTTTCGAGTCACTCCTGGTAGTATTAATCCATTCAATGGGGGAGTTAACAATTCTTCTTCTACAAGAACAGATAAGCAAACATTTGATAAAAGATATCTGTATATTTACATTTTTACAAGAGGACAGCCCAATGCGTTAACTCTTTCGCCCTAGACTGATTACAACATCGTAGTTATGGATACTGATAGACGTTCCAACTAGGACTCAGGGTGTCCCAAAACAATTGTTTGACGGTTGATTAAATATTGAAAAATAACGATACAATGAACGGGCTCCATGGAAAGATAATCCTTCCCTAAGATCTTAAATCGATTTTAGACACCAGAATCTTGCATAAATAATAAACAGTTTTTCAAAACATGTTTCAATTGTTCAACATCAATAACCGGCCATTACGATGATATGAATACCGTATCTAGAGGTGTAAAATCACGAAGCGTGAAATAGCCCTCAGAGTGATTCTAGCAAATTAAATTTTTCCAAAATTGTCTGGGGGAGCATGCCCCCGAACCGCCCTAGATGAGTGCACCTGTACGGGATGTGTACGCTTTCGACGTGTACGAGTTATTTTTCACTGGTTACTTTTCTTTACCACTATTTTGATCTGACATCTAATATGAAACAGACTTAGGTACTAGATCGTTCTTATTTCTGTCATGTGTTGCTTAGTTGACAACTTTAAATAAATTGATAATAATAATAATAATAATAATAATAATTAGTTGTGTAGTTCCAGTAGCTTTTTTCATTTTTATCTCTATGTGATTGCCTCGGGGTAGACACAGTCTTTTGCTCCCCGGGGATATTTGTCCTAGTAGTATTGTAGAGTAATTCTTGTAAGTAGTGTAGGTTGTAACATGTATTGTAGCATTTTATTGGATTATATAAAAAAAACGTGTACGTTGTATATTTTGAATTGCAAGGGCGGGACTAACATTTTAATCCAACCCAGGGCCCATAAATCCTTTTTCCACGGCCTTACTTTTACGACCAGATTTCAGACGTATAATGTCAGCTTCACTAACTGAACCTAGTGCAAAAATTTGTAAAGAAACAGCTTTATAAAAATACAATCAGAGTATAGAGTGGTCAGAATTACCTTAATTTATGATTATTAAAGAAATCAAAACATTTGACTTTACCTCCATTTTCGTTTATCCAATACACGAAAATGTTCATCGTCCCTACCTCTGTAATCTAAAACAAATTAAAAAACATTCATTTGCATATGATTTCTTTTAGATAACAAATTAAGCATAAAGAGAAAAGGAGATCTTAAAAGTTTCTTGCAGAATAAAAGAAGTGGTAAATTTCCTGCAACCGCTCGATAGCACCGCCAAGTGCTTTTTCGTGCACTGAATATATACAGTATTCTAGATCGATTAACGATGGCTCTGAATAGGATTACAGATTTGACCATAAAACAGTGTATCTTTAGCAAGGAAGATTAAAATAATAATGTCACCTCATCTTGGTACAGCCATAGCGCCTGGGAGCATCCTTTTTTTTGGGCTAATTGTTGTGCAAATATGGTTGGTCCGTAATTGCTGGAAACCAAATACATATATCAATACTAGCATGGACAGCAAATCTTCGCAAAACTTTGATAACATAATCATTTTTAGAATTACAATGTGTCTATGCTTTATGAAAGGATGTCTGAGAGGAAGTACCTCAAGCTTTGACAAACATTGAAAGCACCATTTTAAGCACCATACAAATTGATTGAGGAAAAGCAATATAATCAATACACGAAGACCTCCGTTTTTGAAAGTCTACGATAAGGTAGTAAGCAAAAGTCTGTAGCTTTTATGGTTTACGACTTAGCAATTTGATGACGACACAACTTCAAAACTTGCAGAAATAAAAAAGCTCTCTAATTCTGAAAACAATGATGATTTCGAAAATGCTATCTCTGGAATTATGTTTAAAAGAGCCGAAGTTTCCTTCGAGCAATTTATTTGAAAGAAAAGGGCAATGATATTTCACGCGATCAATTTTAAAGTTGCATGCAAAGATTCAACGCCTATGCTATCATTAAAATATTGAGAAAAAGCCAATTCAGAAGATCGAAAAATATGCCAATTTGTTCATGTTGCCTCCGTGAATAACGATTTCGAAAATTCTTGAACGTCCTTGAAGATGCTGAAAATATCACGCTTGTTTTTATTTACAGTGATAAACAGTGTTGAGTGTTGAGGGGCAAACAGCCATGGCACCAGATAGAAAAATCACTGAACTTTTATCGTTATAGCTATCGCTAAAATCTATTTTTGGCCGGTAGCAATAACACTTTAGTGATCTTGACCCAAAAGGTATCTCATAACATCTTCATAAGTCATATTTCGAAGTATACTCTTTAAGGAACATTGTGATTTTTTCACATTTCGGGATTTTTCATCATTTAAGTGTCAGAAGTGACAGTGTGCATTCCTTTCTGACATTTAAGCAAAGTACGATTCATAATCTAGACAAATAAATCAATCTAAAGATCATCTATGCACCCTAGATGACGTAGATGTATGCTTCAAACTCAGACAGATCTCAAAACAGCTAAGTTTACTAATTGAACCTATCAACAAGGAAATCTATACGTAGAAACATAATTTGGCCTTTCATCTTCTAGCCCAAAAAAGTGAATCTTCTAGCTCAAGTTCATGCATNTGCCATTATATCTTTGAATTTAGCAATCAAATGTTTCTTAGCTTTTTTCAAACTTTAGCATTATAGTTTCTTCATTTTCAGTTAAGTACTAGTTTCTTATAAACAAGTTTCTTATATAAAAAGTTGTGTATGTCTATATCTTTGTTCTTGTTAATATCAAAAAGACTTGTACAGGATATTGAAAGTTATTATCTAACAGCCAGGGTCTAGCAGTAACATGGACAGACAAGTGCTCTGTTTTATGTACCTCAAAACATACAAAGCCAGCTGCCTCGTTAGTACCTGTTTACCACTGAATTACTATGAATTGTAGAGTTGTGTGCAGATTTTCTGTTTAAAGTGACAAGGACGAGACATTTACCTGTCATAAATACTAGACTTGCTAACTTAAATCCATGTTCAAAGGTTTTTAGGAGCTGTTCTGTGAAAAATTGTGTTTTTAATGCCTACCAGAAATCAGCAACCCCCACCCCTGGTTGCAAGAAAATATGAAAACAATGAATTTTTAACACTTTTCCAGAAAGATATAAACGTTGTGAATAAGAAATAACAATCAGTTTTAGACTTGATGATATTTTGAAAAAATTATGGAGCAATAAGTGTCCATGTATGTTTTGAGGTACCATGTTTTTTTGAGGTACATATACCTGCATACTCTTTAAGGAACATTGTGATTTTTTCACATTTCGGGATTTTTCATCATTTAAGTGTCAGAAGTGACAGTGTGCATTCCTTTCTGACATTTAAGCAAAGTACGATTCATAATCTAGACAAATAAATCAATCTAAAGATCATCTATGCACCCTAGATGACGTAGATGTATGCTTCAAACTCAGACAGATCTCAAAACAGCTAAGTTTACTAATTGAACCTATCAACAAGGAAATCTATACGTAGAAACATAATTTGGCCTTTCATCTTCTAGCCCAAAAAAGTGAATCTTCTAGCTCAAGTTCATGCATAATTTGAAAACAGTGTTCAATAAAATGGTGTTCCCTATATTTCTGTGTGGTACAAATTAAGGGCAATCACCAGCTAAGAGCCGAGAAAAAAACTCAACACATAGACCGTGCAAGTATTTTCAGTAAAAAAACAAAATTAATTCATGGGCTACGCAGCTTCAATAGCTACGCTGAAATATGCAGTGGTGTTCTGATTAGCTGTGTTTATCTTCAACGGTTCTTTTCTTTGGGGCCATGCTATAAACGATGATTTGCTGCTACCAGTGTGTGAGGAGAAATATCTGGCAAAATGGCTACAAGATATTTTACAGTTTTGTGCCATCAAATGTCTAAGATCGAAACAATAAATAAAACTGACAGTTTAAATGAAGTTGTGATTAAGTAGGTACTCACCCTCCAGCCTTGCATTCTCCAATGCCACCAGGCCAAGCCCGAACGAAATTTGGATCGGCCATTAACGAGATCGGATTGAAAGTTCCTGAACTAAAGTATGGGCCAACTGGGCCGGCGATTGTGAATAACGTTGCACGAGCTGGGGGCTTGACACCAAGTGTGGCCTGTTGAGATAAATACTTGATTTAGTTTCAGAACTACCTATTTATCCCAATTTTAACCAAATAATTTTATTATTTCAGTTGACATGTCATCCACATAAAAATTTAAGGGGCCCACTAGCCATGTACGAAGAATGCTAGTATATGCTGACCTCATCATGTATGGCCGTACACAGCTTAGAAATTTCTGGGTGGGAGCAATGAGTTTCTTCGAAGCTGCGGCAATACATATACTTTGATTTTATTTCAATTTTTAACTGCAGAGGGTAGCCCTTCACCATAAGTGCTGGTTTTCAAGGGGCCCTTCCATAAAATACTTATGAAACTGAGCAAAATTACAAATTTTGAGCTATTTTTTTATGATAAATTAGAGATGGGCAACACCGACCGCTCTCCGACCTTCATTCTCCGCCTTAATGAAAATATGTTCCAATGCCTAAAGGCAGCTACTTTGACACTGAGCCAACGATATTATAACATTTGCCACGAGACAGTAATGAAAAAAAATTTGGAACTGGGCATTAATATACCCCATCGAATTATTGATCGAGACAGTGTCAACGGTTTCGTTGTCAGCGTTATGCCATTGTTTTTTGCAGTGGCTGTTGCAAGAATACTGTCCTTCATTGGTTTGGTTTCTAAGCAGGAGTCCAGTGTTGGAAGTAAAAAAGCAGTCAGACTGAAAATCTGCAAATTGCACATAACTTGAAATTAATTAACTTAGATTAATTGTTTGCGTTGCGCAGTGCGAAAGAAGAGTTTTGGGGCGATCTATTAAAGACCCTGTGCTCCCCAAGATCCTTCACGGTCTCACAGTGACTTTCATACTGTATGAAAGTCGCTTTGGCCTAGCAATCGTGAAACTGTTTTGTCTTTTCAATCTTCAGATGAACGTTGTTATGCAATCGCTTTTGAACTGAGACAACAGTCATTCCTGAAAATGAATTGAAGGATTAGGCAGCTTTTGTTCCCTGCAGCTATTTATGTTCCCATTATTGTGTGTTAAAATATGTTGTTTACGACCATATGATGTTTTGATGGTTCGCGCGCGTGCAGAGGATCNTGCTGGTTGCAAAGGCCCCTTTAAAGACCCTGTGCTCCCCAAGATCCTTCACGGTCTCACAGTGACTTTCATACTGTATGAAAGTCGCTTTGGCCTAGCAATCGTGAAACTGTTTTGTCTTTTCAATCTTCAGATGAACGTTGTTATGCAATCGCTTTTGAACTGAGACAACAGTCATTCCTGAAAATGAATTGAAGGATTAGGCAGCTTTTGTTCCCTGCAGCTATTTATGTTCCCATTATTGTGTGTTAAAATATGTTGTTTACGACCATATGATGTTTTGATGGTTCGCGCGCGTGCAGAGGATCATGGGGAGCACAGGGTCTTTAATACGGTGATGGCGTAGTAGCGCAGCTATATGTACTCGTTTTACTTGAATAGGTAAAAAACTACAGGCTTGCAAATGTTTTAACTTGTTTTACTCACCCGGCATAGCATATAACAAATACTTGAACATCTGACGCAAGCAACGAAAAATGGTCAACAATATTGTCTGTTCGAAGTAAAGCCAGAAAAAATCAAATTATATACGCAAATACCTCAGTGCTAATTATCGTTGGTCTGACGTAAAGTGAGCATTCCTGCGATTGAGGAATCCAGTCTTGATCAACTTTGATCAGTTCAGAAATACATTTTAATAATTCTTCTTTGTCAAATTTCTGTAAAGAAAAGAAAACCGCGAATAATTGAGTGATAAAGAATAGAGGGAGATACAGAGGAAAGAAAAACCCACTTCAGCTAATTTTACTACTCACGAAGGGACATGCCCGAAAATTATGCCCAAGATGTTTAGACTCGTATATTAAAGGCTTACTGGGTATATTTTCAAACAATTTGACATCCGGTTAATGTCAGTTTTTCTTTTCCCGCAATCTCTTATAATAAGACCGAAGGACTGATACAATTAACAGAAGAATTAATAGGAACACGAGAAGCGAACAGACCTACAGTAAAACCCCACATTCAAGAACCAAAATGTACGATCACCGCTTCATAAGGTCCTTAGCCAGCAATCTACAGTTTCTGTTCACCGCTCTGTGGGAAAGTGCAGTGAAAGTGTTTGATCTCATATAAACATTTGTTTGTTGTGAAACTGATTCTTTGAATATTCTCACTCCAACCCTCTTGTTTATAGAGCAAAAAAGTCTCCATTTCTTTGCCCAAAAAGTGTACTTTTCAACTTACCGGCAGACTCAGTCTCGTTCCAGAATTCAACAATCGTGACATATTTTCCATTGGACGGAATAACCTGATTTCACCTTCCTGGCCTTTGTACGCCTTCATGCCTTCAAAAACCTGCACAATGAAAACAAATTCAAACAAACTTAAATATCTTGAGGCTCATGTCGAAGTTGGTTTGAGGAAGCATCACAAAAAACATTCTCCATATTTACATTCAAGGGTCTAAACTCTACTTATTGCAAAGTCAGAGGATAATACCATTAGGCCAGAACACCTTTGATAAACCATTGCCAGATACATCTGAGAGCTGCAACATTTTCTAATAATTATTCATATTGCGCAGCAAATACCATGCCTTATACAAAGGCTTTCTTGAAGATTGCGTGATAATCTGGCTCTTCATTTTCGGCAGGGAATTTCATGATACAATATTTTCCAGCATTTGTTTTACGTAGTCAAAGTATGGCATTTAGAAATACAAAAGTACTGTTCCATAAGCAAGCTATTATCACGTTTTGTAGAATAAACTTGCTACTCTGGTCAAGCAAAACAACATTTGCTTTGCATAATAGAATCTTTTGTGATGATTTCCTAATGAAAAAGTGTATTCACATATGAGCAGCACTTACTTCAAGGCCATAATGCAACACTGATGCACAGGGTGCGATAGAAAGAGGTCCATACGGAATGATCTGAGGTGCTTCCCAACCATCCTTTAGCGACCAATTCAAAATTAACATATGATCGGACATTGTTTTTCCAAATTCAAGAGCGCTCTCATCTGGCTTCTCTTTGGGATTGCTCGTCCTGTTGATTATCAGGTTTCCAGACTGTAAAACAAAAGGTAATAGGATTACATTTTATTTCCAGACTTTCTAGTTGTATCGAGGAGCATAACAATTCCTATAGAGGCTCTGTAAGGAGATGCGGCACTGGGTGAGTCAGAGAACAAATGCGGTTTGAAAGGCTGCTGTTGCCTACTGTTGCTGTTGCTGTTACTATCACAACAATAATATTGGCAAATGCATTCTTTAATAACCGATATATGTTCAATTAGATTTTAGAATTTACCTGACTAAAATCGGTCACTCTGTTTAAGATTCATGAGGGATTTTCTCCAGAAAGCCCTTCAAGAAACCTCCAAAAACGGCCCAAAATGATGATCAAATTTCCCAAATATTTCTGTCTTACAGCAATGACTTGAACATGTTTTAGCACCTGTTATCCCTTTGGGAGGATGAACATGTTATTCCTACAAGAATAACAAACTTAGGGCCCGTTTATATGGAGGGCTAGAATTTTTTTGAATTTACATGGAGAGGGACAACTAGCCCTTCAAGATGGCGCCAACCATTCGAATCCTATTGTTCAGCATTGATTCTATTGTTTCCGCTAGCCCGCCTAGGAGGGCTAGCCCTCTTGATTGCGTTTACATGGGAAATTTCCAGCCCTCCTAGGCGAGATCTCGGGTTCTCAGCAAAGAGGGCTAGCCCGTCTCCATGTAAACAGCACCTTATTCTGGCAGATTTCATCCTCCCAAGACACATGTGTTTNTACAAGAATAACAAACTTAGGGCCCGTTTATATGGAGGGCTAGAATTTTTTTGAATTTACATGGAGAGGGACAACTAGCCCTTCAAGATGGCGCCAACCATTCGAATCCTATTGTTCAGCATTGATTCTATTGTTTCCGCTAGCCCGCCTAGGAGGGCTAGCCCTCTTGATTGCGTTTACATGGGAAATTTCCAGCCCTCCTAGGCGAGATCTCGGGTTCTCAGCAAAGAGGGCTAGCCCGTCTCCATGTAAACAGCACCTTATTCTGGCAGATTTCATCCTCCCAAGACACATGTGTTTGTCATTGCTGCAAGGCAGGAAAACGGACGAAATTTGACCATCATTTTCAGCCGTTCTTGAAGGTTTTTTGAAGGAAGCCCTATCCAGAAAATCCCTCATAATTTTAAAACGGAGTGGCCCATTTAAACTACGTAAATTTCTAAATATAATTGAGCATGTCCGCTATCACTCAGGGCCTTTGCCAATATTATTGCTTTAATATCCAGGGAACAATAGCTTTTCAAACGGGGATTGTTTCTTTTTACTCATCTGGTACATTTTAAAATCTGCATGTTGTTATAATGCAATGCATAACAACAAGGTAAAACTTACATTGATTTGTGATGACAGCATGCGACTGCATCTTTGATGTTTGATTATGCAACCAAGGGTGTTCTAGAAGAGAGTAAAATAAATCAATCAAATCAATTTTTGGTACTAGTAAGGGTTAGTTGGTTTATGCATTGTGCCGCTGCCATGCTGAAACTATTCTTTTCCTTACATGTTAATCAAGTTTGGAGCATCGGCATATCTATTATTATTATTATTATTTTATTATTGTTATTATTATTATTATTATTGTTATTATTATAATACATTATTTATACACGAAAAAATCCCTTCAGCAGAGCTAAAAATATACAATTACAATAACGATATCTACATATAGTTGATAACTTAAGGGTGGGGCTGATCTTCCAGGGAGTCGTGTTTGAGTTCAAGTCAGCTCCTCAAATGTATTTTGAGGTGATTTTTAAATTGTTGCAATGTAGAGAGATCCCTGATGGAGGTTGGGATATCGTTCCAAGCTTTAAGACCCGAATAGTGAACGCTTTTCGTTGAGTACTCAAGATTATATCTCAGAATTCGAATGTCCGTGCAGTTTCTTGTCCTACAACTAAATATAAAAGTACTGAGCTGTACCACTGACATTCCAATTGTAACAGGCATTTTCCGTAATTATATAGTCCCCCCGCAGTACCCAATGGATACTGGGATTGGAAGTTAAACACCTGGGCAAGCCAATGCGTTTTGTATAATGAGGGCATGAAAAGTGGTGTTATAAAAAACCAAAAACTAATAAATTTACTGAAGAGCATTATTATTATTATTATTATTATTATTATTATTATTATTATTATTATTATTATTATTATTATTATTATTATTATTATTATTATTATTATTATTATTATCGATTTATTTAAAGTAGGCATACATATAAATAGCTATAAAATAAAAGCTAATTCAAGCCTACTATCTAACAAAGTAAAATTGTTTAAAAAAAGAAAAAATACAATACAGAATACTTGGCAACAGATTTATACAATATTACCAATGTTTACAATATTTACAATGTTTTCTTTTTTTATATTTACACACAGTGCATCGAATTTCTATCCGCTCAAGAACCCAACCTGAGCCACGAAAGGTCTACATAGTCTACAATTGCATCCCTCTCCTTTCCAGATTTTGATTTTCCTTTTAAAGCAGGAGAGGGTATCTGATTGTTTTATGTCATTGGGAAGTGCCTGCCATAATCTACACCCAAGAAACGATATCGTCCCCAAGCCATAGCACGTAGTACGCGCTTGTGGCAATAGTAGATTATGGCAGCTTCTTAACCCATACGGACTGTGTTTTTCGACGAAGACCTCTTTCATGAAACTAGGATTAAGATCACATTTTGTCTTATATATCTCAGTCATCAGCAGCTGTAAATTCCTTACGTGGATTGGGACCGCATTGTCTCTGAATAACATTGTATCAAAATCTGATCTCATATCTTTGTAGGTTATCCGTAATGCCCGTTCGTGAATACGATTAACTTTATTGTTCAGTGTTCTATCGCAGAACATCCAAACTAGAGGACAGTAGTTGAACTGGGACAAGATAAATGCCTTCATTATTCGTTTTAGTTGCTCAGTATCAAGAAAGTAAGAAATTCTTGAGAGAGCATGTAGCTTTTGACCAGCTTTTTTGCAGATGGACCTTACTTGCTGTTTAAAGCATAATGTTTTGTCCAGAATCACCCCAAGCAATTTTTCTTCCGTGCTCTCTTTTATAGTTATACTACCGATATTTAAAGAAATGTTATTACTTTTATCCCCAAATACCATTAGATGGCATTTGTCCTCATTCAACTTCATTAGTTGTTTGGAAACAATTCTGCAATTTTAAGGGCATCACTCTCTAATGTTTTGATGACACTTTCAATGTTGCTATCGCAAGCATAAATCGTTGTATCATCTGCATAGTTGCATATTTGAGCATCTTTCACGAAAATGAAGAGATAATTGAGGTATATATTAAACAGAAAAGGACCCAAGACCGAACCTTGTGGAACACCTATCGTCGTTTCTCTCCATGTACTGAAGGACCCATTCGTCTTTACCCTCTGCTTCCTCTCATTGAGATAGCTATGGATCAACCGCAATGCACTCACACTGAAGCCATAAGCACTTAATTTTGCAATCAAAAGTTCGTGATTTAAGCAGTCAAAAGCCTTTGAAAGATCCATGAGTAGTGCTCCAGCAAGACCCCCCTTTATCTAAGGTCTTTTTGCAGGTTTCTATAAGCCGTACAAGTGCATGTTGGGTTCCATAGCCCTCTCGAAATCCACACAGAAGAGGAGAAAGGAAGCTAAGAGCATGCCTGTGGTTGTTTTAAAAACCAGCGGTCAGTAAGATTGAGGCGCAAATGAAGGAAGTTTCAGTGAAGAAAGTCATCAAACATGCAGTGAGATTTATTTTCTGAGGGTGTACGATAGGAATGGTGGGATATGGGATTGCCTTTTTGACGAGCAGGATACGAGATATACAGTCTCAAGCATGTGAGATACGGGAGAGCCAGGGGTGGCAGGTTCGAGATTTGAATATTTAGCGTCAATTGATAAGGAATGTTTAAAAAATGGTGTGTGAAGGTGGGATGCAGGTACCCAATTGTGAACCCTCCTCTCAATCTATATCCAGGCTAGCAATAGATAGTGTTAAGGCTGTGATGTATCTCAACGCTTTGAAGATAATAATCAAATATGCAAAAAACATAAACAACCAGTTAAACCATATACTGTAAACAACAAGCAACTCTTCCACTCACCTTTGACCTTTGACCTCAAGATTTTTAATCTTAAATGATCATCAGCCACAGGACAATAAAACTCTTCAATATCATTACTGTACCGGGTGACCCAAAAAAGTGAGCCACTGAGAAAATCTGTTACACAAAACAAAGTAATCGAACAAAATCAGGTATTCAAAAGTACTTTGGTAAATAGATAGGCTACATCGCTACTATTTTTTGCTATTTTCATTGAGATTGCAAACTGGCGAAAATAGAGATTTATTTAATACGGGCAGTTCCAAAACTCGTCGAAATTATTCAAAAACGTAAGATCAATTTCAATCAGCAGCAGTGCAATAACAAAATGAGCATACCATCCTAGGAATATGCAACTTACAGTCGTGGCCAAAAGTTTAAGACCACATTTTAGTCGATAACATTTGTTGACGCAAGGAGCTGCAATGCTACTGCTCTGATGTTTGAGTTGTCTTTGAGTTGTGTCAGGTCAACTTTCCATGTAGATTCCGAATTTCGATGTTGTATTTTGAACTTTTGCGCCATTTTGCAATGACGTCACGATGAAATCTATAGAAATTATCGGAAATTGTAGTGGTCCTGCCGACAAGGGGGTTGACCCAAAAAATGTGTTACTCACCTGGATTTGACATCAATCCATGCAGAATTCATTTCTTCGATTTGTTTACGAAATATCAAAACTCCGCGAGAAGGACGGCTTGAGGGAAACATTAAGGGTTTCAGTCCACAGCTATGGCCATAAGTTTAAGACCAGCTCTTTACTCATAGTTTGAAGCAACTAATCGCATAGTTATTAGCAACATGGAAAGTTGACCTGAAACAAGACAAAGCCAACTCAAACGTCAGAGCAGTAGCATTGCAGCTTCTTGCGTCAACAAATGTTATCGACTGAAATGTGGTCTTAAACTTTGGCCACGACTGTAGATCGGATGCATTCAAACAATCCCCTGTTGGTGTTAGGATTTTCCTTACTTCAGAAATAGAAAATTTGTTTCTGTTATTGAGAATTGTTTGCATGAACTGGGAATTTTGATCTGGCATGCCTATTCCTAGGCTAATGCGAAACGCATTCATTATTGTCTCGTACTGATTAAATCAATCCCATGTTTTTGATAACTTTCGATGGGCTTTAAATCCGCCTGGTTTCATTAAATCCTTATATTTTACCAATTTTTCATGTTGATAAAAATAGCAAAAAAATAGTATGGATGTAGCCAAGCCATTTAGCTACCAAAAAACGTTTGGATCGCTGATTTCTGTTGATTACTTATTTATGCGTGAACGCTATTTTTGGTTCACTTTTTTAGGGTCACCTGGTATATTTAAATCTGAACTCTCCCTAGACTACTCTGGCTTATTACTTCTTTGGTTTTTCCTCTTTATGACTGCATCAAGCTGAACGAGCTGAACTATTTAACACCCCCCAGTAACGACCCCGCCGGGCATTAAAAAGACAGCGGGGAAAATTCCCACGTTATAAATTTTAGACCAGGATCACAAAAATCACGGCGGGGAAGAGCAA
>REGM01000153.1:336289-416923 GCA_004194415.1 Aurelia aurita | reverse complement strand
TTTTTCATGTTGATAAAAATAGCAAAAAAATAGTATGGATGTAGCCAAGCCATTTAGCTACCAAAAAACGTTTGGATCGCTGATTTCTGTTGATTACTTATTTATGCGTGAACGCTATTTTTGGTTCACTTTTTTAGGGTCACCTGGTATATTTAAATCTGAACTCTCCCTAGACTACTCTGGCTTATTACTTCTTTGGTTTTTCCTCTTTATGACTGCATCAAGCTGAACGAGCTGAACTATTTAACACCCCCCAGTAACGACCCCGCCGGGCATTAAAAAGACAGCGGGGAAAATTCCCACGTTATAAATTTTAGACCAGGATCACAAAAATCACGGCGGGGAAGAGCAAGATTTCGGAGGGGAAACAAATTTCTTGGTGGGTCATCATTTCACCTTGGCGGGGAAGCGTTTCAGCGGGGTCGTTATTTAGAACATCTGAATAATTTCCCACAAGTGCTTAATTTCCTTTGGTGAAGCTGAGACAAGCTCATCTCAGAATATCATTCTGCATTAACATAACTTAGTCCATTGAATCTGTAGAATCAACGACCATGTGCTACATCTACATCTACATCTACGTCGATACTGAGCAGGACCAAGTATCGGTATAATGCTCAGAGTGCAATAAACAAAAACAATTAGAAAAAAATGCTAGAAGATGTCACTGATCAATGGTCAGATTGAACATTTATCACTTGAGAGGCTGAAATGGTGTTTTTGCTTTTAAGACCAAATCAAAAAGATGGAAACTGAAATAGAATCAGGGGTGGATTGTGGAACTGAATTGTTCAGTAGCATCTATAACTTAATATAGGTGCAAATTAATGATTTAGAGTGCATCTTGAAAGGGAAAAAGTTATCAAATACAATTAAAGGCAGTCCTTTAGGTTAGTCTAGTCTTCAACATCCAGCAACACAAGAATCAATATGTCTAACTGTAGCGTATTGCTATTGGAATGTGATCATGTAAATACTGCCAGCATGGGACACAGCTAATTAGCGTGTTGCCAAGGATAAGCGTGTTGCCAAGGATTAGTGTGTTACCAAAGAGTACTATGTTATGAGCTTTTATGTAGTTAAAGAGTTGTTGAGAGAGTTTGTCCATAAAAGATAGAAACTGGTCACAATATAAAATTAAAACGAGCTGAAACGACCTGAAACGACCCGAACCTACCTGAAATGAGCTGTCAGAATCGGGAAGGCCTTGTCATTGCACCCAGTGCTGTGGAAGGTGTGTTATAAAATAATATAATTATACATCAAGCCAATAATCACAAATTGAGAAAGGAGCTTATCTTATTAACCATCTGGTACCATAAAATCCACAGAAAAAGAAGATAAATTACATTACACTACAGCAGATTACATTATATTGTAGATTACATATATTTTGAGGAGCTTCCTTCTAGAAACTAACTATAATTTCCATATGTTTCCAAACTACAAAAATAAATCATGCTTAAAGATTATGGCATAGAGTTTGATTTTAACAATTTTTTGTGCGATACAAGTTTTAGTGGTATGCACTTATGCCTAAATCAAGTCTTTCCTGGCATGGATTTATTGCATTTTAGCATAAAACTTCCTGTTCTTCTTTAGCCACAGCAATAAACAACTTTTTAATGAAAATACCTCAAAGATCATTTGTGTATAACTATATTATTATGCAATAAAACTTGCCAGCAAACCAGAACTACACAGTAGATTTTGTGGGCCAGCCTTTGTTTGTGGTATAGTGATTTGATAGATTTGAACTGAAATATACCACACACAGGTGGTATCATTTAGAAGTGCATCTTAATATGAAATGACTGAAAATGATAGAAAAAATACCAGTGGTGTTCATGCTATCCCACACTATTTGTGCTCTCTGTCTAATGCTATGAAACACGAAACACGAAACATGCAATATTGCATTTCACTATCATTGCTGCGCGGTGCAGCATCTAATCGATTTCAATCAAGCTGCAAGAGGTGGCTAGGTGACTAGGTGGCTCTCCCCAAAGAGCAATCATATCAACAGCAACACTTGCTGTAGGCAGCGTATTGTGATCACACAATCATGACACCTCAATGGCAGTGGGAACAAAGCTTTCTTAAAGTTCACTGTCACTATTAACACATTAATAGCCTCGCTTTTATAAGTTATCTTCTGATGCCATGAGAGATGGTCATCAAATCCTTTTGTTTTCCATGTTATGCAACATTAAAATTAAATTAACATCAAAGAACACAGCGCTAATCCCCACATGACCTTACTCTGCACAGAAATCAAACAACTGAATTTTTGGTTACCAAAATTCCTTTATAGTGACAGTAAAGCTTTAAAGGGAATCTAAGCATATAAAAATGGCTCAAGCCACTTGCGGGCAAATTCTAGCCAATCAGATATCAGTATTTCCTGTTTACGCAGATAAGTTACCCAAATAGAGTTTGGCACCTGTCAAAGCCTATTGTATTTGCATGGCTGTTGTTGTCATTGTTGCAGCGTAGTTGCGCGAAGCACCACCAAAGAGGTCGTGTAAATCTGACACACTTGTTTCATGGGTTTGATATATTTCATCTTTTGAAAACCTAGCCTCTGCAGCTCGGGTGTAGACTTCTGCGGAGAAGCTGTTTTTGATTGGATAGAACAACAAGACAAGAACGGAACGTGCATTTGAAAGCTATTTATACCTGTTTATACTTCTTGCACAAATCATGAATAGGCAAATACAGTAGCGCAGTACACTTAGTGCCACAGGCAGGGGATGGATAAAGGAACAATGTTTTAAAAGTGAGACAGAGAATTACAAGGAATTCCGGTATTAGGCTAAATAACAGCTACATTGTGTTTCAAGTTTGCATTGTTTTTTATTTTACTCTTGGCAGGAGTGCAGTGAACCCTGGACTGATACCTTTAACGAGCAACAGCCCTTCTGAAAATTCAGCCCTAGAGTACCCTAGAGCTGCGAAAATTAATTCCAAGGGGGAACTTACACCAAGAGGATTCATATTTCAGTGAAGATTCACATAAAGACAGTGTGCCTTTATGGCTTTAATGTCTCTGACTTATAACCAACAGTAATGGCTGCTCCAGGGTGGCAGCCTGAAACTGTTGATGGAACTCTTGATGTTGGCGATTCACAGTTCTTGCATGATTCACAAAAAAGGATTGATCCCTGAAGCTCCAAAGTTGTCAACTGAGCAGCTGCTACGTGTGTTTTGCAAGATCAAACAAAGTTAAAAATGACTTGCCCCTTGTGGCATTCCTCTTTGTGGCAATAAATCATTTATCTAAACCCATTGTGGTAAAATCAGAGCAATTGCTGCAAATGACTATTTCTCTTCCAAAAATAAATGTCAATGTTGATCCGTGGCCAAAGGAAAGGAACACATCACGGGAGGTACCATCCAGGGCTGTAGAAGCCANTCCTTTCCTGTATACAATGCTACTAATCCCGTTGACAAAGCCCCTTTTGTTTGGGCAATGTCTAGACTGATGATATGAGTCAAAGTTTTGCTCCATTGAATCATGATTGAATTGAATGGAGCCACATAGCCAGATAGATAACCCACCATGGCTGATTTGTCGGGTTTATATTCCACTCCGTAGGCGCTCCGCGCCCCCGTCGCTGCAATTAGAATTAAAATTAAACTCTGTTCAAAGTACAATTATTTATACTGTATTTGTTTGTATTAAAATTAAATTAACATCAAAGAACACAGCGCTAATCCCCACATGACCTTACTCTGCACAGAAATCAAACAACTGAATTTTTGGTTACCAAAATTCCTTTATAGTGACAGTAAAGCTTTAAAGGGAATCTAAGCATATAAAAATGGCTCAAGCCACTTGCGGGCAAATTCTAGCCAATCAGATATCAGTATTTCCTGTTTACGCAGATAAGTTACCCAAATAGAGTTTGGCACCTGTCAAAGCCTATTGTCTTTGTATGGCTGTTGTTGTCATTGTTGCAGCGTAGTTGCGCGAAGCACCACCGAAGAGGTCGTGTAAATCTGACACACTTGTTTCATGGGTTTGATATATTTCATCTTTTGAAAACCTAGCCTCTGCAGCTCGGGTGTAGACTTCTGCGGAGAAGCTGTTTTTGATTGGATAGAACAACAAGACAAGAACGGAACGTGCATTTGAAAGCTATTTATACCTGCCATTACTTTGGCAGTCAACACAATCATGATCATTCAAATGCAATCAGCAGGTTCTAATTGCTTTTGAAGTAAACAATGTGAAAATCTTAATGATGATTTCGTTTTGATTGAACTCAAGGATAGCTTCTGCATGCCTCACTGCATGCCTCACTGCATGCCTGTGAGCTTCGATTTTGTAAAGGGAAGCTGGTTAGAGTTTCAGGGCCCAGAAGCATATGCCTAGGTGTTACTTCTCGCACAAATCATGAATAGGAAATACAGTAGCGCAGTACACTAAGTGCCACAGGCAGGGGATGGATAAAGGAACAATGTTTTAAAAGTGAGACAGAGAATTACAAGGAATTCCGGTATTAGGCCAAATAACAGCTACATTGTGTTTCAAGTTTGCATTGTGTTTTCTTTTACTCTTGGCAGGAGTGCAGTGAACCCTGGACCGATACCTTTAACGAGGAACAGCCCTTCTGAAAATTCAGCCCTAGAGTGCCCTAGAGCTGCGAAAATTAATTCCAAGTGGGAACTTACACCAAGAGGATTCATATTTCAGTGAAGATTCACATAAAGACAGCGTGCCTTTATGGCTTTAATGTCTCTGACTTATAACCAACAGTAATGGCTGCTCCAGGGTGGCAGCCTGAAACTGTTGATGGAGCTCTTGATGTTGGCGATTCACAGTTCTTGCATGATTCACAAAAAAGGATTGATCCCTGAAGCTCCAAATTTGTCAACTGAGCAGCTGCTACAGTGTGTTTTGCAAGATCAAACAAAGTTAACAATGACTTGCCCCTTGTGGCATTCCTCTTTGTGGCAATAAATCATTTATCTAAACCCATTGTGGTAAAATCAGAGCAATTGCTGCAAATGACTATTTCTCTTCCAAAAATAAATGTCAATGTTGATCCGTGGCCAAAGGAAAGGAACACATCACGAGAGGTACCATCCAGGGCTGTAGAAGCCATAAAGTCCACAAGAACTAGTGAACTATGATCATTAAATACTACTGAGAGAGCTCCTCCTTTAAGGTTACTGCCCTGGTTAATATGACCAAAAGTACCATTTTCAATTGTTTCCTTTTATCAATAATGCAGGGTCGAAGCTACAATTTGAAACCCTCCCAGTCAATATCTAAGCACTGGAAGTAATGATAATTCTTAGTTAAAGATAAGAAACTGAAAGTTATAGTAGAGATTTGTTCCTAAATAGGAAGGGATTAACGATAATCACTTGACCTTCAAGATGAAATGATTGCCTGTTAATCCACTGTGGGATGTCAACTTTCTCAACTTTGTGGGGCTATTTCGATTCATTGACATTAGTACTTAGACACACGCTTCATGTTGCTAATGGCGTTGACCCGGTTTATTTTGTGGTCTGAAAACCATTGCAAGTCACGTTTTAAGAGCCTTTACTAAAAGCCAGCTTTCTCCAAACTGAAAAATCCTCTAGTAGTAGGTACTAAGTTTCTATTTAGGACCTGCAAGACCAATCAAATGATGAGAAATTTGGCACAGTGGGAGATAATGCATGTAGCTACCAAAGATTGTCTGCGTTTTTTGACAATCCACTGGTCTGGATTCTAGACCAAACAAAGCTGCCGCGAGGGCTAAGAAACTTAATGCAATTATTGCGGAAACTATAGCTTGAAAATTTGATATTATATCAAAATTCTCAGACACACTTTGGTAAACAAGGAAACAATCTATCGGCTTAAGTTATTTTCGTGATTCTGCGGTCTTGCTGGGGGTCCTAAATAGCCTTTGAAGGAAGGGTATTTTAAAGTCATGATGATTGATAAATGATTTACTGACGCCTTTTTCAACTGGATTTCCACATAAGGGTATTCCTAATTAAATTACGCATCAAATGATGTATGGGTTCGTTCGCTATCATCCACTCACAGTACCGTCCCTCAGAGGAAAACACTGAAATTACTGCCGTGAGGGTGGGCAGTAACCTTAAGTAATTCCCTTCATACAATTTATCTTGTTTCTTTGTTTCGTATTTGTATGTTGTATTAATTTCATGTACTGATGTATTACATTTTCGTAATACTGTCTTATATTCTTGTAGTTTAGTTATCTGTTTATGTACCGGTATTGTTATTTTCAATAAATTGTATGTAGTGGAATACGAAAACTAAAACATTAAATTACTGTGCCTGAAAAGTACCTTTTAATACTTGAATTGAGACCAATATTATATTGATTTGTAATGAATGTTTTAATCATGATAAGCTGTCTTGAAATTTGCAAACAGTTGTCGGTTTTTTAATTGTTTTCAAAGTCGAATTTCCCTTGCAAAACGGCTAGTAGCAATCAACGACCCCGGCCCCCGGCCCAATGGTGCTCGTCCCGGCCCCATCATTTTTATGATGGAAAGTTAAAATTTTGATCCAAGTATATTTCTTAGGCCAAGTTATAGCGAGAAACAAATGCTCAAATGAAGGGCGATAACTTTCAAAGAGAAACAACGAATAACATGCAATGTTTACTTGCCTCATGTAAAATCCTGGGGCCGTTAGTTTTCCAACTTAGTTTTGGCGCGCACTTTGCTATCTTGCTCTTTGTGTTATGTGATGGCGTATAGTTTTGATCACGTGAAGTTTATTGAGAGTTGGAGAAACCTAATAATTATATTTGAGTTGTTCACTGAGAAAGAGAATTTGAATTTGAGTTGACTGTTCGTGATTATGAGTTGAGAACCGTTCTCGAGAACCGTTAAAGACAGAGATTTAGTCGCTAAATACTCCTATTCCTATTCTTCACATGAAANAAACACAATACACCACGAAGCACCACGCACAGGCGGCCAAGGCGCCGGCCAATGGCCAAAGACTACGACTCATGATCTAACTGTAACTGAAGACAACCACTTTTGTAGGTCTAAGCTATATGATCAAAAACATTAATGCTACAGTAAAACGCTTCAAAATTCAGGGTTCTGGGACTTGAAAATGAAAAAACTTGTTAGTAGTACCAAGAAGGATGTTCTTTTGATCCTGTCGAACCTGTATGCACAATCTTCGATCCTGTCAAACTTGTATGAAAAAATCGAACTTGTATGCACAATCGTCCGGTGTAGACGCAAATTAGTTCAGGTAGATCTACTCGAAGCTTTGAGAGTCAACGTCCGTCGGCATCATTCCCTTGATCAATGGAGCTCAAATCCGATCAACCATTCAGAGCATGTTATCCGAGTTCTATTCAGCCATATTTGGCTCTCAACTCTCTCGGCTGCAAATGCTGCTCTCTGATTGGTGGGCCAAAAAAGTGGCTCAGCTGCTGGCCGCTTCAACGAACAGTTAGGTTATAAGACTACCCCCCCTCCCCACATGGAGTTTTAGCAGATACTGATCTCATGTTCGTAATCTCTACTGTGTTTCAGAAGTGATACAACAGCTTAACAGAAAAAACTTTCTACTGTATTGTTGAACTAAGGAAAATTACTTTGTGTTTGTACGTAATTTCTTCTTGGTAACCCAGAACATGTGTGTTGGGTTGGAAGTCATGAAAATCTGTAGGGAAAATGTTTTAAAGTGCAATTTAGTTGTAATGTAAGTATTAAATTACATATTAATTCGAAAATTGCCCTTTTTAAATTGTCACATATTTAGATTGCTATACTGTAAATGTGTCTCAATTAAATAAAGAAGCATATCCAATACTGTATGGAAAATATTTTGATATTTTCACTTGTTACAGATATTGATCCTAATTGTTCATTTGTTGCAATCTGTTACCTGTCAGATTGTGGAGCAGAACTGTTTTGATGGGAAATTTAATTAAGTTTTCTAAATGTAGCCATTAGTAGCTATTCTACTAAAGACTCTAGATTGAACGATATTTTCATACATTTTGTAGAAATCTGAAGTCGATTAGACTCACTAAGGTTCGCTCCCTGAACTGATATATATGCTACAACTACTGAAGCGACAACAACAACTTCAATCAGGGGCGTAGCCAAACGGGGGTGCGGGGGGGTGGCACCCCCCAACTTTTAGTTTGTAGGCAAATTGATAACGTCTGTCGGCAAATCAAGAATTTATAGATTTGGTGTGGTACAAATTTTTCTAAATTTTCCATGTTTCCATTACAGCAATGGCAAAATTTTGGATCGAAAGAGGCTTTCTAAGCCAAAGTAAAGAGTCTGCCCCTTAAAAATTTTCCTAAGTCCCTACAAAATCGTTTCAATTTCCATTTTGGCAATGGCAAACATGGAGTCGTGAGATGCATTCTAAACCAAAGTAACGGGAATACCCTATACAATTTTCCTGTAGGTGCTGATTTATAGAAGCTTCGTTACAACCGTTGTTTAACTTTCCATTTTAGCAATGGCCAACATTGAGTCGGGAAAGACGTTCTAAGCCAAAGTAAAGGGCGTGGCCTTAAGTTTTTTCTCGGCAAATTGGGGGGGTGCACCCCCCAATAATTTTTTTAGCTTCGCCCCTACTTCAATTCAATGAGCGAAAGTAACGGGACTTAAATCATGAGTCTATTATAACGCCATTCAATCCAACAGTTCGTATAGAAGTGAATAAAAATGTCGCTCGATCCAAACTCTTTCGTAGATAGCTAAAAGGGCTATTGACGAAAGATGATCAAATTTGTATTAATTTCAGGCTTAAAGAAAGGGGGTTGCCAAGAATGCCGAAGCTTCGATGGTTTAGCTTTGAATTGGCCTGTTGAATCTAAAGCAATAACTATTGCGACATTCATCAAAGAAAGATGGGAAGAGACTGGACATAAGGAAACAGACCCTGAAGAATACATTGTTTTAAGGTAATGTCTGATCTGTGTCAATGTAAGGAAACACAGTATATCATGAAATAAAGTGTCATTTGTTTCATGTAATGAAATAGAAGTCGTCGAAGAGGCCTCAGAGGTGAGGTGAAAGCTCCCGGTCAAAGAGAACAATTTAGTGTAACAAGTGAGCAAACAAATGGCAAGTAGATCTCTTTAAAATTTGGAAGTAGAAGTTGTTTCAAATATGATCTTTGCAACATTACAGTTTAAACACCCTACTTGTCATACTACCGACTGTAATCAGTCTACTACCGACTACCCTCATCACCTGCTCGCTACACTTGCACGACGGATACTAATAAGGAGATAGGATCATGAAGGAAATAGTGTAAAACATTTCACCCATTATTTCATCCCCAAAGATAATATTTCCTTTGTCTGTTTGGTTTGCTCAAAAGAGTTCAAGGTTTTTGTTGCATAATTTTATCAAGAATTCGCAGTGCAAAACAGGTCGGCTTTCTATCAAAGCAGAAATTGTAGAAGTTTTGAAAAATCGTGTTGAAACTAAAGCGAACGGCTTGCTGGAGAAGTGGAAGATGTTGCATCCGGCCACTGTGGATAATAGAAGATGGAACGCAGGGCATGAAAACCCACCCGACCATGCGAGCGGGCGGTCGCAGGAAATTTTGCATTTTTAGCGTCCTGCAGGAAATTTTGCAAAACATACTCTTTTTCACGCCCTGTTCCTTATTTGGTCATAGTCNTCATCCCCAAAGATAATATTTCCTTTGTCTGTTTGGTTTGCTCAAAAGAGTTCAAGGTTTTTGTTGCATAATTTTATCAAGAATTCGCAGTGCAAAACAGGTCGGCTTTCTATCAAAGCAGAAATTGTAGAAGTTTTGAAAAATCGTGTTGAAACTAAAGCGAACGGCTTGCTGGAGAAGTGGAAGATGTTGCATCCGGCCACTGTGGATAATAGAAGATGGAACGCAGGGCATGAAAACCCACCCGACCATGCGAGCGGGCGGTCGCAGGAAATTTTGCATTTTTAGCGTCCTGCAGGAAATTTTGCAAAACATACTCTTTTTCACGCCCTGTTCCTTATTTGGTCATAGTCATTATTTGGTCATAAAAGATAAAAAATAGACATAAATTCAAGCAAAATGAACTTATTTTAGAAATCATCATAGTTTTTGTGATTGGGTTCAAACTTCATTTTTCAATTTTTGATAAATCCTTTGCACATAGGGATTTTAAAAGCTATCATTTGAAATAAGAACTTGACCGCTTTAAAAAGGCTGGATATTTAATTCTTCAGTTCTTGCGGTAAATTTAAGCATGGGCGCAGGAAGGAACATATTTGTTCATGCCCTGATGAGAGAGGTTCCAAATATATAATTCCGATTTTGTTAAATTCTGTTGATTTTCGCCAATTCTTCTAACCTATGATTAGAAGGTCTCGAAATTTGATACATCTGACCATCGAAAAGCAAAGCATGGTAGCGTGTTTTATTACAAAGCGCAGTTTTGTATCCATTTTCTGTCCGACTTCACCGTTTTTCTCACATGGTTTATTTGTTGATGAAAAGCAGCGAAGTGATTGGTCGATTAGCGTGATCTTGGATGATTCGGAGATCTCCCAGCAGTAAGGATTTGAGCTCTATGCTCTGAAATGCGCCTTTGGTCAGTACGAAAGCTATGTCATAAAACTTTTTTCTAATGTCCACACTGCCGCTGGTTGTAGATAATCTATGGAATGTTCTTTACTTTTTAGAGAAGATACGTTCTTCACTCGCAATCCAGAACACGTGTTATTGAAAATTGAGCATTCGATCTCTGCTTTGTCGTCATCAGATGACCCATTTGCTGCATCACATCGAATGATGAATGGCTGGATCTTATCAGCCAGTGGCAAGAAAATTAAACAGTAAGTAAGTCATTAAAGATCGTGAATTTGAAAGTGCTACAGTCGTGGACAAAACTATATATCAATTGTTTGTACGTAGGGGAGACCGGGCTAGTTGTAACAGGGCAAGTTGTAACAGAGACAATTACTCTGCCACTATTAACTCTATGTTCACCAGCTGTTGTGTGAATGAATATCTATTTACCTGTGAATGAATGTCTATCTGAAAATCCATATTTTTCTACAATGGCTCAACGCTTTTGCAACTGATTGTAGGCCCTTTTTCAAAACCTCTGGTTTCAGGTGCACTGTAAATTTCGACTTTGCCAGCTCGCATCTCCGGTATTCGGGGGAAGATTTATAAATGCAAGGTACACGCGTTTAAGTTGAAGATAAACAAATTTAGTTTTCTACTCGAAAAGTCCTAATACGTTATCGTTTTGTTTCTTTTTCCAGTCAAAAGGCGACACTCGGTATAATTTTTTTTAACTGCTGTGTATATATTATGTTTGTAAATGGTTGGTTTGAATTAGTATTTTTCTTAATACTACTGTAAATACCAACTTTAAACATTTATGATGATGAAGGATTATCAATTACCCAATGAGGTTGCATTATAATTTCATTTGACCAATGGACAAACGAGAATACAATTTCAAGAAATTCAACAAGAATTCTTTTATGTAGAGCAGGGAACCAAATACTATATCTCCTTGATGTAGATAATTCATGAACCAAGTTTCCGTAGCAATAAAGGATGTAAATAAGTAAAGATATGAAATATAAAGCAGGTTAACAAAATTTGATATCCTAAAGTAGGGTCCTACCGGGTCCTAAATCTCCAAATGGACCTGATGTAGAGATGTAATAACTGATGTATGCATGAGCTACATGATGCCGGGTTCCTGTGCACTTAGCTATCGTGTAAGTGGGCCCTGAGCGGTTGAATTACTGTAAGCGAACATTTTTGAGAGTTGGAAGCGGCCTTTACATCGCTTTTTCGACCGCACTATCGCTATTATCCTGACCCTGTTTTAATGATTTTTACTCTCCTTTCTTTGACAGACTGAATAGTGATGGTACGAAGAAACCAGACAAGATCCGCCTCAAAGAACTCTTACAGGCAGCTGAGATCGGTTCCTTAGACAACCATTCCGATGCTTTGAATGCGAGGGCAAGATCGTATAGGGAAAATGGTGTTCTCTTACGTGTAACCATAGAGTATACAAATTCAGAAAAGACGTTATTTGGAACAAGGTAAATCAATACTAAATTTAATCTCACAAAAAATTACTAGGTTTCTCTAAGTTCTTCTTAAAGGGACTCGTGTAATCTTTGCTGTCTCCATTTTTATGCTTTATGCTTCATTCCCTAAGCATGCTGATTGATTACGCTTTAATGGATTTCTCTCTTGTCAAGAATATTTCAGACGTTGAACTTGTCTGAACTTAACTGAAGTGTCGAATAGAATCAAGCAAGAATGTCGCAAAAGGAAAAGCCATTCTTCTGACTTTGAAAGTTGGACTAGGCAAAGAAAATAGTCACTCACTTGAGAGAGAATCTTAATGGGGTCTGATGCAGGAATATATTAGTAGATGATACTGCCATCGGCTGCAAACACCACGTGTGGAGAATCTATTTACTTTTGGTTTCTCCATATTATTAGAAGGTTGGCCATATTATTCTATTTGGAAAATGCTTGTTGTAATCAGAATTTGAAAATTTGCATCTCTTGGCAAAGATCAAGTACAAATAGCAAAAAAACTCATATTGGAATTCTTTCATCGAATCAAAGTGTCAGTGTTGCCAAATTGTGCGATCTTGAGTTATCCGCCAATCTTAACATGTCATATGTCATTGTATAGGGGAAAGACTAACTTTCGTGCATTTATTTCATCAAAATCAGTCATGTCGTTCTGGAGTTATGGGCGATTTTTTATGCTCCTTTTGAGAATGTTTGAAGAAGGACTGGAACTTTTTGTCAAATGCTGTCCAATTTTCAGCTTAACAACAATGAAAGCAAGCTTAAAGGGGCTCCATCTCCAAATTTCGGTCGAAACGGTGCTTATGCAGTTTTTTGATAGGCAATGTCACACGACTTTCATTTTTTTTTTCAAAAATGAAAGCGTTATTTTGAAGATAAATTCCTGTACTTCACAGAGGAACAAACCAAACATTCACATCTTTCACGATTGCTCGGAATTAAGTGGATTTTTAACGGTCACTTTTTTGTGGCTTGGGTGAAGCCACCAAACAAACTGCAAAAGACAATGGACACGTATATAAAACAATGGTGTTTACAGATTTGTTTACACTTTGGCGACGGAGCCGCTTTTAGCATCATCTAGGTACAAACAAATAGCAAATCGGTGTCCTTTGTCATATATTTGGGTCCTTTTTTGCAAGATTTATCATGATGATATTGTCATCATTTTGAAGCTAAATACTGGCAAGTTTGGTCGTAGCTGCCGGGGGGGGGGGGGAGTACATGACTTGTGAATAGACGAGGGTCTGCCGCCCGATTTTCCGCAAGCTACCCATTTCTGATTGCCAAAATTGGCTTTCGTAACCGCTTTTAGGATTAATCTTGGCGGAAAAAAACCCATTTTTGACTTCTTTTTTGCCGATTTCAGCCAAACCGACCCATGTTTGAGGAAAATCTGCCGAAAAGTGACCCTTGTTTAGAGACTTTTGGTCCCAAAACCCACCTATACGGGCGGCACATACCCATATCCTTAACATGTTCTTTACCCCCCCCCCCCGGCGTAGCTAATCGTTTTTGTTTCAAGTTCTTCAAAAACAGCTTCCAAGGAAAGTCACCCAACTCTAGAAGGGTATTATCGATTTATCGATTTTATTGAAACAAATTTTTACATCTAAATTAGCCTTTCCACAATAAGATGACACATTGTATGTTGAAATTGGGGAATGATGCATCATTGTAAAATTCGGCGAACGCCGATTATTTTGTTGACTCGCCCGGTATAGATCATTTCAACAATTAAAAATGAGACTGGGGAGAGCAGTTTGTTCTGGTAAATGGCGGACACAAATCTTGTAAATGGCTGCCGCGGAGCTGGTGGAGCTACTGCAAATGAAAAATTTCCCTGTTTGTTTTAAATCTTCTGTTTCAAATCTTTAAAAGGACTGTTTGTTTGAAATCTTCTCTCGATAGCGTTCCAGAATATAAGTACATAGTACGGAGGATTCCTTATTCTGACTACAAAGTAAAACAAGAGATTCCAATTATAGATAGTAACAAATTTGATGACGTGAATAATGTCAGCAGCTTGCATAGAAGAATTGTAAGGAAGAGATTTGCAACCAGAGTCGAATTTACTCAGTCTGGTAAAATTGGTGAGTAGCTTTAATCAGTTTGTTGGTACCACCGAAATCCTTCCGGTATAATAATTTAGAATGGAGTTTTGCCTAATTGTATTCAGGGAGAGTTTGAAAAATTAAAAACCTTTTCTGACAAATTATTCCAGTAATTTTTTTGATAGAAAAAAGCAAAAATACTACCATGAAGAGATTTTTTACCAGCAAAATTTTCATTGTATGTTATGATTCTGAAATTTGCTGGAAAAGTATTGTTTTTAGGATACAGTAAGTCCTACTCCCCTCCGCGAGGTTTCTTTATTTGTTCACATTATATGTTTACATNCAGAAAAAAGATATTCGGGTGAGTGAGACCTAATCAATTTAAAGATGACACAAACGTCTATACCATCGCCTATGGTAAAGGGTTTCCCAGCCTAGTTCATCGTAGAGCCTTTTCCTACTTGTACCTCTCCATGCTCCAGTTACAGCTAATGCAGCCGAATACTGAGTCTGTTCAAGTCTTTGGGTAAAATTCAAATGTATTTGAGGATCGTCTCTATGATAGATGATATCACCGTAGTCCAAATGGGGCCTCACGTATAACGTATAACGTAATATAAGTACATAGTACGGAGGATTCCTTATTCTGACTACAAAGTAAAACAAGAGATTCCAATTATAGATAGTAACAAATTTGATGACGTGAATAATGTCAGCAGCTTGCATAGAAGAATTGTAAGGAAGAGATTTGCAACCAGAGTCGAATTTACTCAGTCTGGTAAAATTGGTGAGTAGCTTTAATCAGTTTGTTGGTACCACCGAAATCCTTCCGGTATAATAATTTAGAATGGAGTTTTGCCTAATTGTATTCAGGGAGAGTTTGAAAAATTAAAAACCTTTTCTGACAAATTATTCCAGTAATTTTTTTGATAGAAAAAAGCAAAAATACTACCATGAAGAGATTTTTTACCAGCAAAATTTTCATTGTATGTTATGATTCTGAAATTTGCTGGAAAAGTATTGTTTTTAGGATACAGTAAGTCCTACTCCCCTCCGCGAGGTTTCTTTATTTGTTCACATTATATGTTTACATGTTTATATGTTCACATTATATGATTCTTTATCAGTTCCGTGGTCCGTGATTCCGCAGTTCCGTAAAGAAACCTCGCGAAGGAGATTAGTAAAGTCCCGCCTTTAAGAAACCCACTTGTTTACCTTAGCCTGTTGTTCTCCCTCAATTAGCCTATAGTTTTTCAATTGTTCTGCTATACTTTTCCACTGCGAAGGAGTGCCAACGAGGAACTTGTTGGCACTCCTTCGCAGAGGAAAAGTATAGTCTGCACGCAGGCTATGGTTTGTCATGTTAAAATCTTGTAATCCTTGGATATATCAGCAGGGGCTGTTTCGAAGAAAATTCACACGAAGTTTTGAAAACATTAAATCATCGTAGCTTCCTAATTGATGGAGCAAAATTCGCAGGATTTTCCAGAAAACCATAGTTTATGACGGTCTACAATATGGTAGTAAGCACAAGCCTATGGCTCCTCTGGTTTGCGATTCTTGAATTTTCCGACGTCACAACCTTGAACGCGTTGAAAGATAATTTTGTTGTTGGAAATAATCAAGATATGAAAATAGTTCACAGTTCCTTTCAAGCGATGCAATACGAGGAATAGCCACTTACACCACCGTTTTCTTTAAGACTTGATCACAGTTCCTTTCAAGCGATGCAATACGAGGAATAGCCACTTACACCACGGTTTTCTTTAAGATTTGATCACAGTTCCTTTCAAGCGATTCAATACGAGGAATAGCCACTTGCACCACCGTTTTCTTTAAGATTTAATAATAATAATNTATAGGTCAGGCGTTCATGCGGTATCCCACAAGTATCACGGCAAAACTTTCTTAAAGAAGTTTTGCCGTGGAGAAGTTTCGCTGTGAGGAAGAAAAGTTTTGCTATGACATTTCTGGGCCACTGTACGTTCGACTATACCATGGCATATGATTTGTTGACGTAATGAGTACAGTAAAAACCCGCGTATAAGAACCTACAATTTTGCAAGTCAGCCTGACTAGGTTCTTATATATTGGGTATTTAGTGGAAAATGAGGCTGTTGAGGTTCTTAAAATGGTTCTTAATTTGTTCAGGGCTTTTACCAATTTATTTTATTCTGATTCAAAGTTCAAGCCTATTATTCACGGTCAGTTCACTGACATCCCTTCTACATGAAGAAGGTTTTGGGGATAATGAAAACAAATGGGTCTACTACCAAAGACATGAGTTTCAGTAACATTATGAACAGCTAATGCTTTGAAGCTTAGGACTGGAAATACTGAAAAGGACACTTAAAAAGGCATTTGTAGCAGTTTTTTTGCAATAAACATATAGGTTCAGTAATACTAAGCAACTGGAGTTTTAATGATGATCAACAAATAAGAACCTAACCTCAAATTTCAGGCTGAATTGGTTCTTATATAATTGGGGTCTAATTTCAAAATTTCAGCCTGTAGGTTCTTAATCCACTAGGTTCTTATACGCGGGTTTTTACTGTAACTGAAGATGATCTTCTCGAAAAACGCTGCAAATTTTTCTTAGAAAAATGGATAACTCTTTTCTGAGAGCAAAAATTACATATTAATGTTTCAAATTAAATGCGTGGTTTTGAAGTATGGCTATTCAAAGAGTGGCGAAGAGTTCAAAATTCTGCAGTGGACCTATAGTGCAAGACTTGCCGTGGCCTGTCAATCAATCGTTTCTTGCTCGTTGATGTCGAGTTACATAAATGTCGGGCTCAGCTGAGCTAAAACCGAAGCAACTAACTATTTTTACCGATAGACTCAGCGGATAGTTTGTCTTCTCAGAATGCGAAGTTTCGGCTATTCCTCAGTCCCCTCAGTACAAACGTCGTTCCTCACCGGCAAACTGTTGTTAGACATCCTATATGGAATCTAGATTTTCCTTTCCTTTAGTAATTTTTGTGGTCTTTTCTATCTCAAATTGTTAGTATGAATTAGATAATGTACCAATGTATCCAATAATGCAATGAAATAAAAATCCGAGAAATACTGAATGAGAATATTATGAAAACTTATTGCAAAAACAGTGTATAGAGCGTTGCTTTTCTTATTCAAATCCCGCAGAAATCGCTTTGTTTACTTTCGCAAGTAGCTTCGGATGTTGGATTTCACATCCGATCTGCAATCTCCGAACTACAATCGCCCTCCGATTTCAATCCACACTTTCAAGCAAATACTTATTGTTACATTACATTAAATGCAAACAAAATTGGGCGAATAAATTTCGGACAAAATAGTGTCGGAAAAAATTTTCGGATGCTTTTTTCACGGAATTCCAGACGTTTTTTGAAAAATTTCGGACTGCTGTGGAAAACGGTCTGTTTACAGTTGACTTTGCTTGTTTTAAGATTGAAATGCTATAATTTTACCGATCATTGTCAAGGGGATTTTTGTCAGAAATTTCGATTCAATAATTATTGTTGAGGATAATGAGAAAGATTGCTTAAGAGAATTACGTTGAATAACTATGATGATGTTTCACAAAGTAGTTCTCCCAACCCTCCCAACACATTCCTTTTCTGTGCAAATAGTTTCGTTAGCAAAACATTACATTTTTTAAACAGTAAAATGCTTTCATCTGATTTTTCTTTACTGCAAAAAGTTCGCACACTAAATATTTCGGACCACAAAAAATTCCGCACACTAAAATTTTCGGACGTTCGATATGTCCGAAAATATTAACGTCCGAACTGTCTTGCGTTTAATGTATCTAATGAAATCACGTAAATCATAAATGGCACTTGTCACGAATGAATAATAGTAGCGGGCTTATTTGTGTTGTCGGATGCATTATTCTGATTGCCTTCTTTTGTACCGGACTTTTCTGTTCGGAATCCGAATTCGGATGAAAAAGAAACTTCCGGAAGTGTCAAATTCGGATGTGAACGTTCGGATGCGATTTCCAAACGTTCGCATTCGAACGGTGGACAATAAATTTGCACTTGCTTCCCTAATATTCGAAGTGAAGAGCTGGGCGTAACTGTGAGGACACCACACCGCATAAACATATTCTGAAACGCAGATCCATGAATGACACCTGCCTAGGCGTACAAACAATTATACAATTTTAGGCAGTAATCTAAATTTTCTCCTTTCAAATTTCTTGACCATGGAACTGAAAGCTGGTTGACAAAGAGAAACTCTGAATTTCTTTGCTTTTGTATATTTCATGCTTCTTCGCATCTTCTATTCTAAGTATCTAACTTTGGAATACTGTATCCTGCTTGACACTGCAGTGAATAAATACTTTCCCTCAATGGGCAGCGTAGGCGTTGATTCTTTGCAAAACTTAGAAATTGATCGTGTGAAACGTCATTCCCTATTCTTTCAAGTGAATTGCTCAAAGGGAACTTTAGGTAATTTTCCATAATCCCAGAGAGAGCAATTGTGATATCATCATTATTTTCAGAATTATAGCGTTTTAAAAATTTCTGCTAGTTTTGAAGTTGTGACGTCATCAAATAGCTAAATTGTAAACCATAAAAGCTACATACTTTTGCTTGCTACCATCTTGTAGACCTTCAAAAACTGAATATTTCTTGTATTGGTCATATGGAATTTCCTCAATCACTTTAGAATTTATGATGCTATTAATGTTTTTCAAAGCTTTAGATACTTCCTCTCCAATATCCTTTCATAAAACATAAAAACACTGTAATTCCAAAAATAATGATAGTATCAAAATTGCTCTCTCTGGAATTATGGCAAATTACAGAAAGTTCCCGTCGAGCAATTCAATTGAAAGAATGAGGCATAACATTTTACACAATTAATTTGAATTTTTGCAAAGATTCGACGCCCATACTTCAATGGGCAGGTCTTTAAAAATCCGCCGCAAATGGAATCTCAACTTTTGAATAGCTCTCCAGCTTTACAGTGATTTCGTTGTTAAAACAAAAATAATTAATTTTTAGCCGTTCGAATAATTTTACCAATACTTCGAAAATACTTTTCCAACGAACGTACATGCTTACGTTGTTACGTTTGGAAAGACCTTGAGTACCAGAGCCACGCAACCAATTTCAAAAGTCAAACCTTAGTTTTCCAGCTATTTGTCAGATGCCTTAAAACTAATACTCATTTTGTGGTAACATGTCAACTTAGATAATACAATTTAGCTAGTTAAATCGGTCGTATTCTTCTCGAGTTAGAAGCCCTTTTATATAAGTGATTCATTTCAAAATCCTTCAAAACAGGCCTAAATTCCTTGCTCAAATTTGGTAACAAACGTTCCAACCTTTTTATCCCATGGACTATGAAGGATCCAAATCCTGCTCTGGTTGTTTGAACTGCTCACACTTTTCTCTTCAAAACTTGACTTTCACCAATCCTACCTTTCTAGAAAACTTGTTATGTATAAATTATGCTTAAGATGGATCAATTCAATATTTTCAAATTTACAGACAAGTCATTCTTTACAGACATTGAAATTGCCATAACTTGTTTAACCTCGTACAACAAAAAATCAAACATTTTTGGGATTCATTCGCAGCAGTACCTTTAAACACCTCCAAAATACGCTTTGAAAATGTTACAGATTGCCTTATTATTCACAAAGCTACAAAGAACGGCTATTTAAGCCTGGTTTCCATGTGTTTTTGTCGATCTCAAAAGACAACATTTTTCTGCATGAAGTATGCAATTAAGCCTGGCCAAAATTAATGTTTCCTAGTAGCAAAATTCGGGTGAAATCAATATTGGGTCGTTCGACAGTAGGACTAGACGGAGGTGTCGTGTTTTGTTTTAAAATTGGGGATGAAAAACCGGATTTTATTCCTTTGGGGGAAAGGCGCAAAAACCTAACACAAGACGTTCAGCTGAACCAAAAAGATTCCTATAAACCAAAGATGAATTTCAAGAACAAATTTTCAATGCTTTGTTATAGAAAATTAACGATGTATGAAAATCATGCGATTTTGAAAATTCGCGATCATTTAATCACGCATGCTCATTTCAAGATTTACGTCGACTAAGTTACTTTAATTCCAATGGTTTCCCTCTAAAATTCTCGTTAAATTTTTGGGGGCAAATTTAACGTATCATAATTTCTAACAGCTTTACTTTCCTATAATAAGGTGATGAAAATTTGAACGACTCATAAACTTTATTGAGGGCCCAACTTGTCCCATTACGAAAAAGGGACCGATAAATCTGTTGTAAAAGTTTATTGGGAATTTAAGTACATGAAATGGAAACCAGGCTTACCGATCACAAACTACCTTTTCCAATATTTTCCTTCGTTTGTAAAGCTCAATAAATACTTTCTTAATTGAACTGGATATTTTCCACTACTTAAAATAGGTATACTATTTCGATATTGTTAAAGACTGCAGCGTAAATGATTGTTGATACATTTTGAAATTCATTTTAGTCTAAAAAAGCATAGGCTTCAAATCTTTCAAGTCTTCAGAACTGAATTAGGTCAAGCTTGGTTCACACTAGAGTAAAAACGCGTTGGAAATGCATCAGGAATGCAACACGTGCAGATGGGAAAAAGGGTCCAAATCAACTTCGCCTAGTCTAAATTTGAGAACGCGTTGGAAATACATTAGGAATGCGACTCGTGCAGATGGGAAAAAGGCTCCAAATCAATTTCACCTAGTCTAAATTTGAGATTTTGTTAGTTTAGACAGCAGCTTTCCCAATTCTAATACATTTTTTTCCAGTGTGAACTTATTATACTTTTGACTCAAATAAATGGCTTGTAACGAACTTTAGGTAATTTACTGTAATTCCACTGTGATTATTTTATTTTGTGATCACAANACGTGCAGATGGGAAAAAGGGTCCAAATCAACTTCGCCTAGTCTAAATTTGAGAACGCGTTGGAAATACATTAGGAATGCGACTCGTGCAGATGGGAAAAAGAGTCCAAATCAATTTCGCCTAGTCTAAATTTGAGAACACGTTGGAAATGCATCAGGAATGCGACACGTGCAGATGGGAAAAAGGCTCCAAATCAATTTCACCTAGTCTAAATTTGAGATTTTGTTAGTTTAGACAGCAGCTTTCCCAATTCTAATACATTTTTTTCCAGTGTGAACTTATTATACTTTTGACTCAAATAAATGGCTTGTAACGAACTTTAGGTAATTTACTGTAATTCCACTGTGATTATTTTATTTTGTGATCACAACTTTTTCAAAACTTACAGCACTTGTTGCATTTCAGCTAGTTTCGAGGTAATAACATGATCAAATTTCTAAATCATAAACCAGAAAAGAGACAGACTTGTGTACTCGCCATGATATTGCAGATTGATTTGCGATAAATGCGATAATCTTGATCTTCTTTCAAGGCTGGTTCCCACTGCGTCATTTAACAGTAAAGCCTGATTTTTACGACCAGTGTGAATCAGGCTTTACAGTCAAAGGTCGTTCCCAGTGCAAGATGAACTTTCATCGAATTTGAAAAATTGGCGACGAGGACAGCAATGATAATTAATTGCACAATGGGAACCAGCTTCAAAGCTTCACATGAGGCCTTTTCATCAAGATAAGGTTATCGAAACGATAAAGTTCTTTTGAAAATAGTAATGATATCAAACATTTTCGCGTTAGAGTTACAGTAAACTGCCTGAAGTTACCTGAAAACGAGTTGCACAACAAAAGGATTTGAAGGATTTGAAGCCTATGCTGTTTAAAATCTTTTAGGATACAACGCTGAGCTGAAGCGGTTTGTTCTGTTTTAATCGTTCTTCATTTTAGTTATGGACAGCGTGGTCCGTATTTGATGCAATTCGTTGGTACGAATCTCCTTGTTAATACACTTTGTGGAATATCTGTGGATTTTAGAACTGTCGCATAGATCCTTGATTTGTTTCTATCAAACTATCTACGCCTTCTTGGATAACACTGCAATTTTTCCGGTTTCACAACTCAATGATATGCTCACCATTTCCAACGAATTTGCAGACATCTTCCAGGAAACGTGCATGGCAGAATTGGCTGGATCTCACTTACCATGGGAGCGGTGTGTAACTCAACAGAGGACAGTTCGTCCCTACGAAAGAAGGCACTTTGTCACAATTCCACAGCCCAAATAAAAAAAATGCAAAAATTTTGAGACCAATACAATAAACAATTCCAATTTGAAAGCTATGAAAATGTGTGAATTTCGTGTTCTTTAGTTGACAGCTTTGAAACGTGACGATGCACCCTTATGAAATTAAAAGAAACTTGCAGAAAGTTCGGCAAACAGGATGTCCTAACACCTGCCCTGCACTCTTACTTTCTATTTATATTATCGACTGTCATGCTTGACTACCTTGGAAACTCGTTTTCTCATCAACAGTATTGGATCGGTATTGATAAAATCATAGTCATAATAAAATTTAGGTGGTTAGTAGCAAAAGGATGTCTTCAAAAGTGCAACAGGGGTCGTCCAAAGGAAAGTTAGAACTGTCCATTTATCGTAACTAAGAAAAAGTTGTCTCCTAAAAATTTGCGGAGGCTTTCTCCCAAACCACCTTCCATGCAAATTAACCAATGAATTTAAAGAAGCCCACCTGACAGTAAAAGCAACAGACAATTTTTGGTACAGTACTCAGATTGGCTTAAAATGGGTTTAGATGTCATTAAAATTGTATTCTTACCATCCAGAAACGCAGACTTTGCTTATTAAACAGGCATTGAGTAACTCAGGGGAGGTATCAGTTTCCTTGATAATTTAAGCGTATTCATTTTGGACAATTTATAAGAATAGCAGACTTTGGAGTAGAATATCCCAAAAGTGAGATTTTAGAATTGCCCATTTTATAATTTAGAACTGCCCACAATTGATTTAGAACTGCCCATCTTGGAAATGATGTCTGAAGATCAAGGCACTCTAATGACGCACATACTCAAAAATGCATTAAACTGAAGTTACTTAGGGACTTTCAGTTGCAACGGGCCATACTGTTGAGGTGCAACTAATACGTTTGATATCTAAGCGAATCGATTATCTTCTACTGGCATTCAGCATTTTGAATCAGACCAGATAATGTACATTTGTCTGTCTCCATACATACCCTACGTCTACAGGTAAATAAGATAATGACCGAAACCAAAGCTGAATCCACACTTGGAAAGCATTTATTGATGTTGCCCAAATGCAATATATGCGTTTTATGAAGTTTGAGTCTTAGACTACGTTCACACGATGCCGGCACATTTTGAAAACGGTGAAAAATGCTACGGTAGCAAAATTTTAGCTAGCGTTCGCACGATACCGGCACAATTCGAAAACGGTACGAAATTTGACGGTAACAAACTCGTTGCAATCTCCACAAAAATTTGATGCCAAGAAATGTACCTATACCTTAAGAATCGATCAGCCTCGTTTTGAAAGCGTCGAAAAAATGTTCTGTTTTCATGGTTTTCGAGTGTTCACACGATGCCACGGCCCCCTGAAAAGCAGTTCTGATGGACTGACGGGGCTACCGTGCCTAAACACGTTAAAATGAATGAATGAATGAATGAATGAATGAATGAATGAATGAATGAATGAATGAATGAATGAATGAATGAATGAATGAATGAATGAACTCGCTCCTGATTATCTTTCACACTTGTTTATCAGAAACTCTGAACGCAATATTATCAGTCTAAGAAATGCCGATACTGACTTGCTAGTACCATTCATGAAAACTAGCAATGGGCAGAAAGCGTTTTCTTTTAGTGGAGCGAAAATCTGGAATGAAATTAGCCGCGAGGCCAAGCAAGCTCCCTCTTTATCTTCTTTTAAGAACAAGATAAAGGGCATGGATTATTGTAATTAGTTTTTGATTGTATATATATTATGATTGTAATTAGTTTCTTTTTACTATTAGTATTAATTGTAGATTTTTAATTTGTAAAGTTTTTGGCACGGCCCCCTGAAAATCAGTCATACTGACGGGGCTACCGTGGATAAATAATTTTAAAATGAAAAAAAAAATTAAAAAATGAATGAAATGCCGTTTTCAAAGTGTGCCGGTTAGAGTTCCGTTTTCAAAATCTATCTGCCGGCAAAAAATGTGCCGTTTTCATGTGAAAACGGGAGGCCTATCCGTCACATTTTTCATCGTTTTCAAATTGTGCCGGTATCGTGTGAACGCAGTCTTACTTCGACAAACGGACACAATAGAAACTATGTAAAATGCCAGTCTTTATTGGCCTGCGATAACAGAAATATTGCCAATATGAATTCAGCTTCAAACATAAAACGCAGACTTCTTCATGAGCAGATTTAACTTAACCTAACTAGGGGACAACTGCACTTTAGGGGACCAGATTTATGTCATATCTCTCAGGATCGAATTTTACCAAATACCCGACTAACCCTAACTAAATCCCGATCCCGCCTTATCCTAACTGAACCCTAACTAGCCCTAACTAAAACCCTAACAGAAACCCTAACAACCCTAGCTAAACCCCTTTTCCAAAACCTAACCCTAACCCTTACCTCATGACACATAACGAGCCGATATTGAAAGATGGTCCGCTAAAGTGCAGAACTGCCCATACAACGAGCTAAGATTCGAATGCAACCTGCTAAAGTGCACTCTGACCAACATTTCCAAGATCAATAAAGCTTTGCTGCTGTCCAAATAAATGACGCAATGCATTGATAACATCTTAATAAATACCTCAAGCAATGGCCGCATTGATCGGCTGCTTCATCATTCCAAGGGTGCGCCTGCCCATCACTCTACTAAAGTTTGTTGTATTAACCTGCGTAGTGACGGGTGTTGCGTACTTGGAATGAATAGGAGGCTCAATCTCACGTGACATTTGATGCAGCTGTTCTTCATGGACATTTGGTCGGCTGTACATATACTCCCGTACTTCGGGTACCTGAAGAAGAATGACCAATTATAATCTATTACACTCACATACTACAGCAATTTGGGTACAATTAAGGAAACACAAGTATTTGCCTTACTTCCTCGTTAATTTTTTATTTAAAAATTGAAATAATAAGATAAATTGTTTGCTATCTTCGTTACCTTCAAAGGAGAACCATCTGAATTACTTACGATGCCGACACGCCACAAATTTTGAATTGTGTGTATGTGTTTTTATACTGTTCAGTAACTAGTTTATTCCGAAAATGTTGGCAATATCTTGAACGAGAAGGACAATGTTCATTATTTGAACATTGTCGGCGACCTTGAACAGAATCTAGCCAACCAAGAGCAGTCTTTCCAATCATGTGATCCCTTGAGTTATCCTTATGAAATACGGGGAGTACGCCAATATATCCAAACCTTGAAATAAATTAAGGGTTAGGATCAGGGTTAAAATTGAACTAAATTAGGGGTAGGGTTGATTTTAGGGTCAGGGTTGGGTTAGGGTTGGATAGGGTTAGGTTCAGGGTTCGGTTTAGCGTTCAGTTTAGGGTTAGGGATTTCAAAGTTTGTTATATTGGCGTACTGCCTGAATACGTAACGAAAAAATATTGAATGAGTTTGAATGCTCTTGTGTATCAAACACAATCAACAAATGTGCGGCTATTCGTTGTCAAGAAGCGTAGCGTTGGCCACAAAAATTGACTAAAGTGTAATTAGCCTTCGATCATATTTTCCCTCCTTTTAATTTGCTTTTTTAGTTTGTGTTCCGGACATGTCAAAGCTGCTTTGCAAACTGTCGTCTGTAAAATTTAAAATTACTGAGAGGATTCCACTTCGAAACTAACCAAAGGCTAGTTATATAAACTATTTTCGTTCATGAGCAAAACAAAGAATCTTGTTAGATAAAAATGAAACAAATACCTTTGCTGCAAAATTATTCAAACAGGAGGAATTTTTATGAGCAACCCGGTCCGGTACAATGCCAGCTGTAATTTTTTGGCTATCCCATCTACAAAGTGATACAAAGTTGATCGAACCTGGTGATGTAGATAGATCAACCGGAAATCTAAAACATGAACCTGATATGGCAAAACGTGCACAAACCTTTTGGAAGTTGTACTTTTTCCGTTGAAATCGGTGTATCTCGTCAAGAAGTAGATAAATCTGAAAGATAAACCACAATCAAAATCAAATCTGCAACAGTAACAGTATGTCCTAGTGACAGTAAGCCATTTAAGGTTCTTAATCAAAAGGGTCGCAGATGTATCATAACTGCTATTCGAGACAATCCTTGAAGCCCGATTTTGCAATTTTTGCAAAGCTTGCAATTTAGTTTCGCCACAGCTTCCCTACACTGAGCAACAGTAACGAAAATGTGGCTCGACAATGCCACGATACATTTGTATCAGAGTATCTTTCGGTACGAACTTCTTAGCATACTTCAAAAAGCCTATAGCACGAGATACTTTGCCACATAAAACTTTCATGTGCTAATCCCAATCAAGATTACTGTCAAGTATTCAGGGGGCTGGGAGGGCGGCAGCCCCTACCCAACGTTGGAAAAGTTTACCCAAATCGGCCTTTTTCGGGCAAAAATTCACCCCAAGTCGGGCAAAAAATTCGGTAAACAATGGACTTTTTATCGGGCAGGCCCCAGATTTTATCTTCCCGTACGCTTATGGTAGGGTCGGGCGGGGAATGCGTTGGCCATTACCGTGGTCTTTTTTAGACTGACACATATCCTAATATTCCCCCTGCGTAGCGTCCTTTTTTCGGCTTATCTCTCTTAAATTCCTCTGTTTTTTTATTGTTCTTCTTGTTTTTATTTTCTTTTCTTTACTTATAAAATCGACCGTAGCGTTGTTAATGTCATCGATGGTGGGGACCAGATGACCTCTTGTCTTTTCCCACAATGGATGGCTCATGTAAATAGTATTTCTTCTTATTTTGAATTAGGTTTTGTTATTATAAAAAAATCTTACGATGGCGTCTTCCTTTAAACAGTAGAATTTAGATTAGATCGCAGCAATTCAGGTACCAAAATTCATATTTTTTGTGAATAAGCATAAAAACGGTCGATTTGAGACCCTGTCTAAACAGTTAAAAACGCATTTGTTGTTTGTGTTAGGTCTTACCTGTCGTCTCTTGTTCAGATTGATCAATCCATTCGTTAAACAATCCTGATTGCCATCCGTTGTGAACGTCAAATCTTTCAAATACAGACCTGGAACATGAGAAGATTCCACTTAAAGAGCACGAACAATTTTCTGAGGCCTTTCGGATCAAAGCGATATGAAACTTGCGAAGCTGAGAATAATGATTTGTATCAAAAGGAAGAATAGAAGGACACGATGTCATCGATAGGTAAATCACAAATGTATTTGATCCAAGATACAGAGTGCTCGTTTCATTCCTTTGCATTTTTGCTAATATTTCAAGCAAATTTCTAAAACTAAAATTATTCAAATTAAATTAAAAAATTCACTAAAATTAATCTTTTATGGATCAATCCAAAAAATTACAAAGCGAAGAGGGATCTCCTTGTCCCTTTAATGGATTAAAACTATTGCTGGTCTTAATTCATGCACTTTAGCTTGATTCGTTTCATTATTTGGCGGTAGCTTTCCACGGCTATTTTGAACCAAATGATTTGCAAGAGATAAAGACAGCTTGTTCCGTAAAGGCTGATTTCCACTTAGTGGAATTTTCCGAGCGGACGGGAATTCTGTTGTTTACGAGAGAAAATGTCGCTTTTAATTTGAATAGAAAGTTATGCCTGAGTAACCTTTTATTGTGTAAAATTCTGCCCGCTCGTAAAGTTCCACTGAATGGAAATCAGCCTTAAATGGTCAGTGCTAGCGTCTTTTCAATCCAATGCTGCAACTTCAGATCAGAAACGTACCAAAATAAGGCACAGCAGGGGTCGGTGACGTCCTCAGTGCTTCCCTGTATTTCTTGTGATTGCTCTGAAAATGAACCAGTGTGAACGATTTACCAATTTGGAAAAGGCATTCACTTGAGGCTCTTAAGGGTCAAATGATCTACGGGCAAAGATCAATCTTGATATATAACCGAAAAAAGTTATTTACCAGAAAATGTTCATTTTCAGTTCGAATACATTTCCAATCATTTTGCTGGGCCACCGTTCAGCAAAAGCTGGCTTTCAAGGCGCCCTCCGTTTATAAATGAAATAACAGAGATCAATGTACTTTGATAAAAAATACAACATTTTCAATTTTGAAAACATGCTACGATTACTCCATAATCACCATAAATTTAATCTGGATCACTGCTGGTAATTCAGATCAACCTGTAAACTGAGGAGGATTTTCAGAATTAAACTTAACGCATTTTTATCAAATGTTGAGCCAATATACTGCTATAAAGATTATAAGGTAGATTAATGTAAGTAATAATTGCACAATACACACAAAGAAGCTAAATATCAAATTTTATATTTTTAAACTGTAAGTTGGAAATTGACCCAATTCATTTTGAAACAGTAAATTTACATAACTGGACCTACTTTAGTGTCCATCAAATTTTCCATTTTGTTCAACTGGCTCAAACATTCGTGTGGTATTTTCTGTCAATTGAAGAATATAAATACATTACAGCTATGACGGCTATATCTATAAGAAGACAAGTACATTTCGCAAGAAGTCAAAATATCTCTTCACGTATATGCTGATTTGATTCTTACAAACATGACATCAATATCTGTATACATTCTAACTGCAAATCGCCTAATAAAGTCCCAACGCTGACTTAAGAAAATTTCTCGAAGTTGAATATAAGGAAGAGTACAAACATCCTTCAAGTTGTTGTTGTGAGTTGTTTAGATTCTTGCATATTTACAAATGATGTCAGTTTTTATACAGATCCTAACAGCAAATCATTAAAGGGCTCCGTCGCCAAAGTGTAAACAAATCTGTAAACACCATTTTTGTAGCCACGTGTCTATTGTCTTCTGCAGTTTGTTTGGTGGCATCACCGAAGCAACCAAAAAGTGACAGTTACAAATCCACTTATAACCGAGCAATCATAAAAGATACGAATGGTTAGTTTGTTCCTCTGTGAAGTACAAGAATTTATCTTCAAAATAACAATTTCATTTTTGAAAAATAAGATAAAATTCTGTGTGATATTGCCTATCAAAAAACTGCAAAACCACCGTTTCGACCGAAATTTTGAGACCCTTTAGATTGAGTCATACACTAAATCAAGAAATGTACTTGAAGTTGGAATCAATAATTCTTGCATCTAAGTTGTGCAAAACCTAACATTTGCAATAAATAGTGCTAAGTTGATACGAAATCATAACATCCAGTCGGTGGAAATTAAAAACCCACTAATTCAAGAAATTCATTTTTATAAATTTCCTTTTAAATCTTGAAGTATAAGCCTTCAGGTTACCTCTTTTGTATTTTTTAGTCTCCTCACAGGTGCGCTTCCGAGTGCCGCTACCACAATCGCCATTACTGAATTGTAGTTGCGTAGTTCAAGGCATTGCTGTTGACAGAGAGAGAGAGAAGAGAGTTGCTTGAAGCTTTTATGTCGCTATATAAAGGCTACTCGACTGTTGGCAGACATTTAATCAGTCGTGTGATTTCTGTGCAGAATATAGTCATGTGGATTAGCGCTGTTTTCTTTCATGTTTGTTTACTGTACTTTTGCAATACACGTAAAACAAAGGGATTTGATGACCGTCTCTCATGGCGTTGAAGGACAACTGATAAAACGAGGCTAGGAAATATATCTTTAATGACATAAAAGCTTTAAATTGTTCAGAAAAAAATGGCAAATGTAAGATCAACTTGTTCCCAATAAACAAAGTAGGGAAATTCTAAGCTATCGATTAACATAAAGATGATATTTCAAGAATTTATCAAATTACCTTGGCTGTCTCAACAAAGTTGATGAACATTTGTGCTCTCCTATCAATATTCAATTCTGACACAACACAAACGCAGACCCAATTGCTTAACTAAAGGGGAGAGAAAATGGCGATCAGGGAAGATATCAGTTTACGCATATTGCCAAGACGCAGATTACACCAAATTAGAACAAATGTACACCATTTTCAAATGTCAATCTGTCGATTTGCGACTCTAAACACCTCGCACGGCAGCGATCTTCTAACCATGAAGTTTTGATATTTTGATAATTTAGTTCTATAGAAAACAGCAAGTGTGAATTTTGTATAACAAAAGATTCCGCTTTCCTCCGGCATTACAAAGAGCGATTTGCTTTTCTAAAGAATAGATTCCACACGTCTGGGTGCACTCAATCAAATCAAATTAAACAGTGGGAGCAAACATCATAGTAGGCTGTGCTGAACGCGTGACATGTATTTTCAAAAAGGCAAATCGCTTTGTAATTTTGGAGCGCTGAATCTTTCGTTCCACAAAATTTACCTTTGCTATTGAAAACTGAATATTATTGAGAAAGGTATGATAAGACAGCAAAAGGTGACAAGAACTAGTACTGTAATGAAATTATATTTTTAAAGGCTTCCCAGCAGCTGTTTATCTTCGAATAAATTTCCGCCTATCATACCAAAATTTTTGGCTTGTTCATTGATTGACGATGAAATTTCCAGGAACATGTCGCTTCCTTTGAATCCTTCGCTACCTTTTATTGATAAGGTTGTCAACTGTCTTAAATCCCTTTTCCAAGTGGTATGGTGGTTAGCACTCCCGTATTCCATGTATTACGACGTGGATTAAAATTAACATCACTGACATGTTGAGAAGTACCACCTCATAAGCCGGTTTTCCGCCAGGCGAATACTTTCGCGCGAGAGCATTTTTTCTCCACAAAAACTTCGAGCAAGCGTGAGGAAGAAAGCAGAAACAGATTGAGCTCATTCTTTCGCCGAAGCAAACAGCCAGAAAAGGCGGCTCGTGTATCAATTTCAACCGCACATCCTTATACCGGGTGTCACAAATAAAAGGTACCAGATTTGATCAGGGCTAGCGATGCCACTTTAGCTCCAATCAATTCGCAATAAGTTTTAGGCTAATCCTGATTAGTTAACTTGACCAAAGGTACCTTATTTATTGATATTGGTGCTTCCAAAGTTGAAATATTATTCTTGAAAGTTAAAATTTGACAACACCTCCAAACAAGAGCTTTGTCGTTTTGGCCTAAGCAAATTCCCGAAGCACAGCGAAATTAAGAATCAAAATTAAAGAAAAATTGATAATAGCAAATACCGTATAATATAATATAATTTTTGTTCAAATTTTATCAAGGCTATTATTGATTTACTCGCTGTGCTTCAAGAATTTGCTTAGGCCAAAGCGGCAAAGCTCTGGTTTGGAGGTGAAGGCAAATTTAAACTTTGAAGATTAATATTTCAACTTTGGAAGCACAAATACCAACAAGGAAGGTATCTATGTTCAAGTTGACTTTTCAGGATTAATTTAAAACTTATTGCGAAGTGATTGGAGCTAAACTGGCATTGCTAGCCCTGATCAAATTTGTTACCTTTTATTTGGGACACCCGGTACTTGAAAAGCTCGCTTTGCACGAAAAAAAGGCAAAACGGGCTTAATTCATTTACGCCCTCGGGAACACAATCCAAATATTAAAATCGATTTCGCAAGGAATATGAAATTCAAACCGGGAAAACAAGATTCAAATTAAATGCGTACCTGATTGAATCTTTGTGCAACTTTCTCTACAGTTTGACTGGAGTTGTCTCCTTTCAACTTCCTCAAAGTACCAATTGATAATTTCTTTTGTATATCTCTTGATGACATAGCTCTAAACAGCTCTGTTTGAAGAATGAAAATTTCAAACTCAATGCATGAAACATAGACAGAGTCCTCAGATGAAAAGTATGTATCCCGTCTGGAAAGCTTTTCCATTGCTCGTTTATATACGATATTCACTTATCTCAAAATTAGACCGGTGCCAAACAGGGATCCGGACATGGGAGCTAGTAATATCACTAAAGATTATGGAGCTGGGAGGGGGCACAGGCAGCACTCTGCCCCTCTCTCTAAGTTTTTCAAAAGTGCCCGTTTCTTCGGCTTTTTCGTGTTTAGAATGCCTTCCAGGCTCTGAAAAGTGCCCTCTTGATTGCTGTGCCCCTCCAAGTAAGAGCTGCTTTCTACGTCCGTCCTTGAATATTATGTCAGCAGAGTTAAGGCCTTTTGTGTCTTTAATTAACCTGTAAAAAGTACTGAAAATCAAATATTTGTTTAGAACATGTTCTTCCTCAATGAATGGTTTGTTATGCTTACGAATCGCCATGGAAGAAACATCTTTCAGCTAAAAATTCTGAATGCAAAAACTGGAGCCTTCAGTTTGCAAAGAGTAATGTGTACCAGGAGGGAAATGTTCTTAGATTTATACAAGAATACACACTTTTGTATACACGAATAAAAAATAAACCATTTCATACCATGATCGATCAATGTTATTTGTCTTGCAAGTTCTTTCGGATGTTGTAGAAGTTCAAACGCACTAAATGAAACAGAGATGAAAGTAAGAAGTCATATTCATATTCGCATACAAATATGCGAGAAAATATGGAAATCTACTTATAGGCCATTTCGACCATTAAAAATGAGACTGGGTAGAGCGGTTTGTTCTGGTAAATGGCGGACACAAGTCTGGTAAATGGCTGCCATAGGGCTTTTACAAGTGATAAATTTGCCGCGACAGGATTGTTGGTTTTAAATTCATGGTTGAAATTAAGAAATAATTGACTAAATGGTAGTTGGGAATATGTGCCATGATGCATCTGCCTCGTAACGAAAGGGAGAATTTTTCTCTCCAACCCTGACCTCGAATCAAACAACTTTGGCGCGAGGTATTCGTCATTTCTTTCGAAGTTGATCGATCAGAATAAACGAAGCAAAATTTGATGAGTATCGAGAATAAACTTCGCAGTAATTTGAAAAAGAAAGATACAAAATTGTGGCGAAATATTGTTTGAATCTAAGGCAGCTTGAATAAGTCGCCATTTTTTCTTTGCTGAAAATCGTTACTTCGTAGAAATTTTTGAAACTTCGAAAGATAGGAGAGGACCATTCGATTAAATAACGCCTAGAAAAACTGGTGGGAATTCTAAAGAACTCTCGAGGCAGGCAAGTTGCATCTTCTTCATTTGCAGAACGCTTTTTGATGTTTCAACTCATTGATAAACCCAAGACTTGTTTTTGTTTACTAGAATAAACCGCTCTCCCCAGTCTCTTTTTTAATTGTCGAAATGGTCTATGATAGCAACATGACGTTATTAAAAAAGGCCCTCTCAGATAAAGCTGACCTTTGCTATTTCAATTACCAAAATAAGGGCTGAGGCCGCTCAAATGCTGTCTCGCGTATTTATTACTTATCTAATCTACCATTAGGTGAAAATTGTTACGTGTCAGAAAGTATTTGAGCAGCCTCAACATGATGTCAGAACGCTATGACCTTGTGCTTAATGACGTCATTAAACATTTGTCGCAGATCGTAATACGTAATTTCACAGAGAAAAGACAACAAAGTTGGAAAAAAGAAAGATACGCCATTTATAACAGCATAATCTTTCACTTTATCATTAATCATACCAACCCTGGATTTGTCCTTTAAAGAGTATGGTTTGGGTGTCATTGCTGAAACGTTTGCCAATGGGAGTAATACAGCATGTTATTAGTGTTCAAAGTAAATTTATCACTGTAAATAAGAACTTTTAACGATTGTTACGGCAATCACCTTTTCAAACGTGCACTGGATGGACCAAAAAGAACTTCACATGTTTGAAAATTCGTTATGCCGAGAATACTTGAGGTCTTGGAATGAATCAAAGTTTGGTTGATACCCGAAAGGCTGAATTATTTTTTGTGAATTATTTTAAACTTTTCTGAGCATTGTAAATATAGGTAGAATTGGATTTATGAAAATTCCTTTACTTCACAATGCGTGAAAAAGGGATGAGTAATCTCCTCACTTAGATAATTTTCTTCACGGCTTAAAAAGTGATTTTTACAAAGGTATCAGATCATATACGTTAAAAGAATCGATTCTTAACTCTTGAGAGGAATGAAATGTGTTTGAGTGAGGAGATTGCTTATGATTTTAATCAAGGCTTTTAGGCCTCTTTTCACGTATTTCGAAGTTAAGGATTTTGTAAATTAAATTTTACCTATATTTTCAATACTAATAAAATAGAACAAAAACCCAAAAATTCTTCAGCCTTTCGGGCATCGACAAAACTTTGATCGATTCCAATACCACAAGTATTCTCCGCATAACCAATTTTTAAACATGTGGAGTTCTTTTTGGTCCACCCGGTATATATTTTCGGGAAAAAAGGGTATCCTTGTGTTATCTCTTTTACATTCATTTTTGTTGGCCCTTGAATCATATTCTACAGACTTCCGGTACAACTACAAAACTATTCTACAGGGTAGGGTGTCCCAAAAAACGTGTTCTCTCTATTATCCAGCATTATCGCCTTTGCTGGCCTGACATCCAACGTGAAACAGGCCCCAGTATTTACCACTATTACCCGATCTTCAGGGCAGAGAACAGGATAACGAACTTGATTAGTCGAGGAGCGGGCAATATTTTCCCGTATTGCCCGTCGTCAAGGGATACGAAATGGCGCTTCAGTCTTGCGTTACTTCTAATGTATCACTGCGTTGATTGTTTTCCATTGTTTCCTCTTGATCGGGTAATAAACCAAATACTAACTTTTCGCTTCGAGCAATACGGAAAATATCAAGCCCTCGGTCATCGTATTGACATCGCAAGCTCGGTCAATACCTTTTAAGTAATTTTTATTTTACTTTTTAATTGACTATAAAACCATGTGCGACGATTGAATGGCTGCTAGGGAGCAGTCATGAATCCAATTTTCCCATTTTTTAAATCTTCAATAGAAGAGATTTCAAATGAGATTTTCAGACCTTGTTTGTGTAAATCCGATAAGTATTTGCTGATTTATGGAGCAAGAGAGTCAAAATTACTGGTTACCCCAAAACCAGAGGAATTGATATTCTCCATTAATGCCACCATCTAAGAAATCGAGCAAAAAAAAACGTAAAGTACGGTTCTTTAATTTTCACAAGTGAAACACATGGTCATAAATTTGGATTTTGTGATAACCAAGAAGAACATAACATATCTAGGGTTGCTATAAATGGTGATATGATGTGGAACACTGGTTTTGCAGGTCATAACATGCGTCCATTAGTTATTTTGCTTCTATAAAGTCATAAAGTCCTTTTAAACCAACAATATTATGTGGTCACTAGCTACTCCCAAATTTGTTTCCTAATACAAACGTTAAGTTGAATTCCATTTGATGCTAAAAGTCAAGTTATGAGGTTAAGTACGGAGATAAAATCGTCCAGATTTGAAACAACCAGTAATTTTGACTTTCTTTCTCCATAAATCAGCAACACTTGTCAGATTTACTTAAACTGGGTATCAAACTCTACTATCAGTGGAACTCTCTTCTATTCAAAAATCTGAAAAACGAGAAAACTGGATTCATAGCTCCTTCACATTAGCCATTCAAACGGCGCACATGTTTTTTGGGATACCCTGTATATCAATGATCATTCCCAATTAACGAATTTAGGTACATTTTCAGGAATTATCATCCAGAAAACTTACCTGAAATCCCGTCTGTTTAAATTCAATAGTTGTGCATCTGGAGGGCATCGGCAATAACTTATTCTTGCAACAGCTTTGCAGTAATCTTTTTGTATTTTTTCTGCAGCCTTTGAGGTTTCCTGATCCCCAGAAGCTACGAGTGAAGAAAATGTTGAATTCAAAAATTCTCTTCTTACAACCTGCATTAACAAAGAATCTCCACATTTTAGAATGTCGAGGATACATGTAGATTGAGAATGAAAAAATTGTGAGTTGATAGTATTTTGCACTTAGTATATTGTTTGCGCAAAGAGCCCCCAGTGGCTCATTACTTTCGAGTCCAGAATAGAGGGGGGACTGGAATAAACGGGGTGGGTGGAAAATTCCTGAATCTTAATAAAAGGAGGGTCTGGAATTAGAACACACGACTGCAAATTAGGAGTCACAGAAAATGTATTGAAATGAGAAACAAAGTTCGAATCACGTTTAAGAAGAATGATTTTACATGTTTCGAATTTCAAGAAGCTCGAAATCAATAAACGGGCGAATAAGGCTGTCCAGGGTGGATTTTTTCAAAAAATTAATAAGCGGGGGGGGGTGTATTCCGGACTCGAGAGAAACAAAACCCAGTAGATGATGCCCTACTGGCACCTCATCTCACGGATTTTAAGATTTCTTTGAGAAGCGAACAGAAGTTATATGATGACTGGTGGTACCTCCGTAGGCGGCAACAATACTCCAAACCACGACTAATAACATGCAAGCTCTAATAATTTGTGTGCATTCCATTAAAACTTCTACAATACGTATTACGGATTACACTACTTACAATCTACATTACAATAATACAAGGACGATACCACGGGGAGCAGAAGACTGACTACCCCGCGGCCATTACACGAAAAAATGAAAAACAAAACACACACAAAATAAACTACATACAAATATACGTAATTACTAGAAACGATTAAAATTCTGTTTCACTTTAGACGTCAGGCCAAGTTAGTGATAATGAAAAGTCAAGTCACTGGTGGAAAAAAAACCCCTCTTAGAGTCTTCTTTGATGTATATGGGTATATATTCGCCTGCCATCTAATATGCAACAGACTTTGCAAATTAAAAAGAAACAATCATACGAACGGGGACGTTTTGCTTATGTGGTGCATATCCAAACTAGAACCGACTAGCTTTGCGGATAAACTGTATAGTCTTGTAGAAAACTCCAGCTAGGAGATCTCGTCGTTGAGCATCAAAGAAGGGTGAAACAACAAAAATGTTCCTCATCCTCAATGCCATCGTTCGTAGGGCACATTGGGTTTACAGTATCCCAAAAATTGCGTTTGAATTTGTGAAAGTTCAATTTGAGTAAGACAGGATAAACCTATTGGGTCATTCAAAGTTATTCAAAGACAGATTTGTAGGGGGCGGATCATTAACACAAGCTTTTTCTTAAAACAGCTTTTTTTAAAGCTTTTTCTCTCATGATTAGGTCACCTACCACCTTAAGTACAAGGCCCTCGCCACACGACTTTGTGGTGGCAATCAGCTCGTAAGGTTCGAAAAATTCCATTGCGATTCAAATTCCATTGAAATTTGGTGTTCAGATGAAATGAGATAAGTTTTCAAAATGTTTTTCCCAAAAAAAAGAAATATACCAAAATATACGAAAAACTGTTTCCCATACGTACCATCGAGCATGGGTGCTCTTTCGTTACTTGACTGTGACAGAATACTGGATGACGTATGAGATGGACTTGAAAGATGTTGCTCAAACACAGAGACTGGAGTAAACTCGACATGTGATTTTGGTGAACTTGAGCTGCGTCGTAATATTGAGCCTTCAAATGAAAATAATAATATATTTCAGAAGTTGAAGAACAGCCTCTAATGTAGAAAGCTCAAGTTTTGATTTATAACACTATTACATCGCAGCTACGATTTTCACATCCTCTGGTCACTGACGACTNTGTTTCCTAATACAAACGTTAAGTTGAATTCCATTTGATGCTAAAAGTCAAGTTATGAGGTTAAGTACGGAGATAAAATCGTCCAGATTTGAAACAACCAGTAATTTTGACTTTCTTTCTCCATAAATCAGCAACACTTGTCAGATTTACTTAAACTGGGTATCAAACTCTACTATCAGTGGAACTCTCTTCTATTCAAAAATCTGAAAAACGAGAAAACTGGATTCATAGCTCCTTCACATTAGCCATTCAAACGGCGCACATGTTTTTTGGGATACCCTGTATATCAATGATCATTCCCAATTAACGAATTTAGGTACATTTTCAGGAATTAGCATCCAGAAAACTTACCTGAAATCCCGTCTGTTTAAATTCAATAGTTGTGCATCTGGAGGGCATCGGCAATAACTTATTCTTGCAACAGCTTTGCAGTAATCTTTTTGTATTTTTTCTGCAGCCTTTGAGGTTTCCTGATCCCCAGAAGCTACGAGTGAAGAAAATGTTGAATTCAAAAATTCTCTTCTTACAACCTGCATTAACAAAGAATCTCCACATTTTAGAATATCGAGGATACATGTAGATTGAGAACGAAAAAATTGTGAGTTGGTAGTATTTTGCACTTAGTATATTGTTTGCGCAAAGAGCCCCCAGTGGCTCATTACTTTCGAGTCCAGAATAGAGGGGGGACTGGAATAAACGGGGTGGGTGGAAAATTCCTGAATCTTAATAAAAGGAGGGTCTGGAATTAGAACACACGACTGCAAATACAAGTTAGGAGTCACGGAAAATGTGGGGGGGGGGGTGTATTCCGGACTCGAGAGAAACAAAACCCAGTAGATGACGCCCTACTGGCACCTCATCTAACGTATTGTAAGATTTCTTTGAGCAGCGAACAGAAGTTATATGATGACTGGTGGTACCTCCGTAGGCGGCAACAATACTCCAAACCACGACCTACTGCTAATAACATGCAAGCTCTAATAATTTTTTTGCATTCCATTAAAACTTCTACAATACGTATTACGGATTACACTACTTACAATCTACATTAAAATAATACAAGGACGATACCACGAGGAGCAGAAGACTGACTACCCCGCGGCCATTACACGAAAAAATGAAAAACAAAACACACACAAAATAAACTACATACAAATATACGTAATTACTAGAAACGATTAAAATTCTGTTTCACTTTAGACGTCAGGCTAAGTTAGTGATAATGAAAAGTCAAGTCACTGGTGGAAAAAAGCCCCTCTTAGAGTCTTCTTTGATGTATATGGGTATATTTTCGCCTGCCATCTAATATGCAACAGACTTTGCAAATTAAAAAGAAACAATCATACGAATGGGGACGTTTTGCTTATGTGGTGCATATCCAAACTAGAACCGACTAGCTTTGTGGATAAACTGTATAGTCTTGTAGAAAACTCCAGCTAGGAGATCTCGTCGTTGAGCATCAAAGAAGGGTGAAACAACAAAAATGTTCCTCATCCTCAATGCCATCGTTCGTAGGGCACATTGGGTTTACAGTATCCCTAAAATTGTGTTTGAATTTGTGAAAGTTCAATTTGCTTAGACCGACTCTAATTTGAGTAAGACAGGATAAACCTATTGGGTCATTCAAAGTTATTCAAAGACAGATTTGTAGGGGGCGGATCATTAACACAAGCTTTTTCTTAAAACGCTTTTTTTAAAGCTTTTTCTCCCATGATTAGGTCACCTTCCACCTTAAGTACAAGGCCCTCGCCACACGACTTTGTGGCGGCAATCAGCTCGTAAGGTTCGACAAATTCCATTGCGATTCAAATTCCATTGAAATTTGGTGTTCAGATGAAATGAGATAAGTTTTCAAAATGTTTTTCCCAAAAAAAGGAAATATACCAAAATATACGAAAAACTGTTTCCCATACGTACCATCGAGCATGGGTGCTCTTTCGTTACTTGACTGTGACAGAATACTGGATGACGTATGAGATGGACTTGAAAGATGTTGCTCAAACACAGAGACTGGAGTAAACTCGACATGTGATTTTGGCGAACTTGAGCTGCGTCGTAATATTGAACCTTCAAATGAAAATAATAATATATTTCAGAAGTTGAAGAACAGCCTCTAATGCAGAAAGCTCAAGTTTTGATTTATAACACTATTACATCGCAGCTACGATTTTCACATCCTCTGGTCACTGACGACGNAAAAGGAAATATACCAAAATATACGAAAAACTGTTTCCCATACGTACCATCGAGCATGGGTGCTCTTTCGTTACTTGACTGTGACAGAATACTGGATGACGTATGAGATGGACTTGAAAGATGTTGCTCAAACACAGAGACTGGAGTAAACTCGACATGTGATTTTGGTGAACTTGAGCTGCGTCGTAATATTGAGCCTTCAAATGAAAATAATAATATATTTCAGAAGTTGAAGAACAGCCTCTAATGTAGAAAGCTCAAGTTTTGATTTATAACACTATTACATCGCAGCTACGATTTTCACATCCTCTGGTCACTGACGACTCCTTGTATGAATTAGCAGAATTTAGAGAGGTAGATTAAGGAACACAAAGACATGAAGACAATATACCTTGTCATAAAACTACTTCACGGTGAAAGAAATAGACCTGTCTCATAGAACGGTATACATATAGCAAAAAGTACAGGCATGATTGCAAGAGTTTGAAAGTTAGGCGACAGATCATGTCCTTGATTCTGTTGCTTTCGACATCATGAGTCGATATTTTACAGACGTGACTTGTTATCTCTTTGTCGCTTGTTTTTCTTCCCAAAGGACAGTACTGATTTGCTCATTTCAATGTTTGCTGCTGAAAATTACAACATGTGATTGAATTTTTTACCATTGCACTCAAGGGGAGGGGGGTAACTCCTACAGGGGGTTTGGTATAGATGTGCCTATTAGAATCCAGAGGGGGGCCCATAACAAGGGCAACATTTTAAAAATATAACCCCATAACCAGGGCTAAATCTTTTACAAGAATCGTGACAAGAAGACGCTACGTACCGTTAGAGAGCAAAACCTTTTCACGGGAGCTTTTTTAGTCATAATTGCTAATAATAGCAATAATAGCTAACATTTACCCATAAATACGGCAAATCCTCGTAAAGCAGACCCATAAGCCGGGCAAAATTCACAAAACATGACCCATAACCAGGGCAAAATATCGCAAACTAACCCTTAACCCGGGCAGGCACATGTAGGAGTCACCCTCCCCCCCTTGAATGTACCTTGCTATAAATGCTGATACTTTTTTCGATTCGGCCGGTACTATAAATGCCGATACTTCTTTTGATTCGGCCGGTGCGGTATACAAAATAGACGATTATACAAAAACAATACTCACGACGTGGCGAATTTCCTACCACCAATGACGGTGAAGCGGTCTGTTCTGTTACCGTGCTCATTTGTGTTGATAACTCTGATTTACCACTACACGTGCGCGGTTTTCTGGTCCTAAACGGCAGCCAATTGAATAAAGAGCTCGCAATCTCCGTGTCTTCTTGCTCGTTTTGCTCAGGCGCTGACTTTGCAACTTGCTGCATTGCATAAGATTTCGCCCTTCGCAAAGGCGGTCTTTCAGCAGGGTTCGGAGATGTTGGCATGAACGTTACTGCTCTTTCTCTACACGATAACGGGCTTTCCACTTTTCCAGTCGGTGAATTATCCAACTCAGTCCGTAATTCATTGAGGTACAGGCGTAAAGCTGGAATGCCCCATGTCCCTGTCTGTTCTGCGTATGAGCTCCATGGGCTCGTATCGAAGTTGCCAAATCCTAGACGACCCATTTCCATGGAACAGGTAAGGATGTAGTTTGAAAGTTCTTTGAATATGCTGCAATAGATAAACAAGAATTTCTAGCTACGGCATCAACTAAATCTTTGAATAAGATGAAATTTAGAACAATTCAAAGTGGTCCAATTTAGCAATCTGTCTTCTTCTTTCCCGTTTAGGGATGGATCAAGGACTTACTTAGCAGGAATTACTATCCTACGATTAAAGGAAAAGGAAGGAAACATTTCCCAAGCTTTGGGTGAAGGAGTAAATTTGATCTGAGTGAAGGTCTTGGTTATCTCGTTGCCAATCAAGACACACAAATAACATGTCTGCGCTCCAAAAAAGCAAGTAGTAGTAGTCGTGGCACTATATCAAACGCGGAAGAAAGGAATCATTTTCAGTTGGTATGCTTCGAAATAATTGGTTCATTCTGCATTATTGTACCGGGTGTCCCAGAAGAAAGGTGACAGATTTGATCAGGGGTAGCGACAAAATTTAGCTTGAATCCATCGGAAAGAATTTTTAAACTAATCCTCAATAGTTAACTTGAAGATAGATACCTTTTTCGTTGATATTGGTGCTTTGAGAGTTGAAATATTAATCTTGAAACTTCAAATTTGCCTCCACCTCCAAACCAGAGCCTTTGGGTTTGGCCTAAGCTGTTAACACGCTGTGTTGTGGAATCTCCTGAATCATAGCGAAGTACGAGCAAGAAACCTCATGCTTGACAACATTTCAATGCAAAACCGAAACTGGACTTGACAATCAGATCACAAATGCAGCCCCTAAGAGACACCATTCCTCATTCTACCTAAAGTTCAACTTGCATCTGCCTAATAAAGTTATTCACCACCTAAATAATTCCCTTGGGCATGAATACATCAATTACATCTTGCAATCTTCATTGCTTGAATGACATGCATTTTGCAGCACCTCTCTCGGAAATATTACGAAACAAGCAATCGTATATACCCAAGGGAACAAATGTCCAATGATAAGATCCTTAAAAATGCTGGCTCGTGCTTGGATTGTTGTTTTTAAAGTGCTTTTTGACTGACGAAAGATATTCCTTGGTGACTATATTCATTGATATGTTCGTCAATTTCCAGTTGTTAAATTTATATTCAAATGTGGGCCAAAGCATGGGGTCCTTGTTCAGAACTACTACTCTATGTCCATGGTTGAGGAGATTCCCCTAAACAGCGCGTTTGCAGCTCAGGCCAAAACCCAAATGCTCTGGTTTGGAGGTGAAGGCAAATTTGAAGTTTCTAGATTAATATTTCAACTCTCAAAGCACCAAAGTCAACAAACAAAGTATCTATCTTCAAGTTAACTATTGAGGATCAGTTCAAAAATTATTTCCGATTGATTCAAGCTAAATTCTTATCGCTACCCCTGATTAAATCTGTTATCTTTTTTCTGGCACACCTGGTAGTTTGGTCTTTATCAAGCGACTGAATAGAAAATTGTCCACTGTTAGGTCGTAGGAAGAAAAGCATATGTAAGGCAATTCACACTTGTAAATATCTGATGTGTATAGAATCTGAAACACAAGGCAAACATTAAACATAGATAATTAAACATAGATCATAGGAAGTACATTGCATTGTATACCTTTTACTTTCCATATGGAACTCGACTGTCTTCTTCTTGAATGTAAGTTTCAAATAGAGATTGTCTTCAGTGGTTCCCCAACGTTTTAAGTCTTTGAAATTCCATTTTTCAATACACGCCTGCAGAACATAGCATTAAATTCAATCAAAGTAAAGATACAGGGATCTAATACAGCTACTGCAGTCTAGCTAAAACATGAAGACAGAGACCACTTAATCGCACTAACTCTTACAAAACAGTGAAGAAAGACCATTGGCTACGGCACCATGTTAGCGTAGGAGGATACCGTGGGCAAGTAAAAAGCGTCCGCATCTTTTCTGAGATGAACTTTGCATTAGTGTATAAAAGCTAATTTAGATGGGAAAACGTTGTGATTCCCTTTAAGAAAAGCCTTTATGAAAGACTCAGTGATACTAACCTTGGTTTGTTCATCAAGAATAGCCACTCTTTTTGCACTTACACCCAAAAGTCTGGTTACAGAATTGTACTTTCTGCCACCTTTAGTGGGTACTCGTTGCTGAGGAGAAAAACATTGAATTTGAAAGGAAACGCAGTGACTAAAATAAACGTATTTATGCTAATAGCTAGGGTCTACTTGGTCAAAAACATGTCGCTCAAAGAGCAGGAACTCAGACAATGAACAGAGATATTACCTTTAATTTGAAAAACCTGCAACCAAATCCCTCCATGCCTTGACAGCAATCAACGTAATTGTGTTTAGCATTACGCATCGTTGGTGATTCTTCAAGGATCAACTCATATTGAACTTTGATACTAGAAGAGGAAAATGCTTTACTAGTAGCTTAAATGGTGCGATTTAGGGTAAGTTGCTTCTTTTTATCATTAATTTGCGCTGGATATGAAACTAAAATTTGCTTGTTTGACTCAATCGTTACCCAAACATCATATTTAGCCAGGGCGTATTTAATTTAAAGGGCGAATTAAAGGGCTCATGGTCATCACAATGAAATTCTTGTTTCATGTTGCAAGTACATAGATAGTAATTGCTAACTAATATTTAACATGTTTGATTTTCAAGAGAGAATTCTAAGAAAGAAAACCCTTGGGTCTATCTTATCCTATAGATTTCCGTCCGACTCTCTGCATTTTTTGCAAATAATACCAAAACATAACTCGTTCTTCAAACTAATGATTGGAATGCAATCAAGTCTTTGGTCCTTGATATTACAGCTCAGTGTCGCATCGATTTTCCTTTCTTATCTTTCGTCCGACACTAAACTACACTCTAAGGCCATAAATTCATGATATTATCAAAGGAGGTAGATATAACTTACCGTTTGAGGACATTCTTAGATGAGGCCAAAGATGGATGAATGCTTTGTTTTAGTCGAGGAGATGTGATACTGTTGAAAAAAGATCAACAAGAATTAATGTGATATTGAACATGATTGCATATCTTTTGGTGTCGCTTGCTGGGAAATTGCAATAAGATTTTCAGGGAGCTGTGTATCTCGTTGGTAAGGCTAGATACTCTATTCAAATAAAGTTTTGAATCTAATTAATGGCGCTTTCGTATTCCCCTAGTCCTCATGTTTGCCCCCCAGTCACAATGTTTTGCTCCCCGAGTTGATAGGCCATTCTCTCTTTGCTTAGTGAAAACGCTGTGAATCTTATGCAACCAACGATTAAAAATGAATTATTCGCAACAAAGTTACTATTACACCCAGGCAACCTTGTCTATTATAGTGTATTCGGTTCCGAAAATTAATTTGAGTTTGTGTTTTCCTTGCTTTATTTCAAAACAAAAGTTAAGCTACTTTTCAAAAGGAAAGAATGAAAATTATTCATGAAAATTTGATAGATTATTTGAAAAAAATCCATTTGATACTCTATTTTCAAAATCTGTCCTGACATTTCACTCTATTAATTGGCATATTTTCCACAAGAAGGGTGTTTGACGATTTAAAGGGCATGGTCTCAAAACTTTTCCCCATGCTGGGCAAGCCCCAGACCCCCATTTTGCTCACTTCTCTCGCTTTAATTGTCAGCCCTTCCCCCCAATATGAATTTTGTTCCGACAGGCCTGAGTTCTACCATAGTTTATGGCCGGTAAGAAGTATGGAGTTTTCTAAGGAATTCTCCAAGGAGGGATATTGCTTGCGACAATTATGAAGTCCCTTTTGAAATTTGCCCCCCCTCCCCCACTACTTATGGTTTCTGAAAAGAGGCCCTGCAACACAGGCAAAGTTATCCAGTTCTTTGTAATAGGTTTTACACATAAATATTCCGTCGAATTCCACCAGCTGCAATTGATTGGCTGGCAGATTCAGTACATATTATTGGTAATAGAAAACATGTCGGAAATTTTGTATAAAACTTTGTAAATATGTTATCGAAACTGAATTTGTAAATTTCTTGCACTTAATAACGGCTTTAATCATCATCACGTTCTTATTCGTACAACGATATTCATAATTAGTACTAAGTTGGAGCGATGTTGAAAGCAATATAAGCATTTGTGTGCCGCCATTGTTTTCACTGCTTGTAACACATTTCTTTTTTAACACTTCTTTGAACACAACTTTGTTATCTTTAATCCCACATGCTAGGCTTTTTACATTCATTGTATGTTCAGTTATCGAAAATATCGTACAATCGACCATGAAAAATAAAAATGTCGTAATTTTTGTCAAATTCCGAATTAGTTTGTTGTTATTACGATCATTCAATATTAGCTGGACACTCAGAAAAGTCCACTGAAGATGGCTGGCAATGCTATGCTGAATCCATCACAAACTTTCAAGAGACACAAAGGACGACTGATGAACTTTTCTGATCTAATCTTTAGTCCTTTAGCGCAATAATAAACTAGTGCATTTATCTACTGCTGAATAATAAATAAATTACCTGTTTATTGTGCTGTATCTCTGAGGGAAGTCTAGTCCATATTCTTCAAGATCCTAGCAAATGCGAAAAGCAAATGCGAAAAGAACAGTATCAGTATTAAAATGAAACAAAACCAATAATAATAATAATAACAAAACCAATAATAATAGGTAATAATGTCTACAAAAAGCATCTCTAGTATTTGGTGACGGAAGCCTACTATTTCTCCCATGAAGTGAAGTTCTCGTCCGCTGCAAGTTAGGCTAATTACTTTGATTCAATACAATTGGAATAAAATACCATCATCAGACTTTTAGACTTCCAACGCTCAGTCTATTTTATTGTAAGCTTCAAGCAGAAAACCTACATTAAATATTTGTAGATTGCACAACTGAATAAAGTGAAGCTGCTCTTGCCTCGAGCGACAATGCAAAACATATATAAAACAAGGAATTGCATATACCTCAATATACAACTGTAGACTGGCGAGATATATGAAGTAGTCTTCGGTTGACGGAATTGAGCCACTGACGATAGCTTTTTGACACTGTAATAAAAGTTAATAAAGTATCATGAAATAAAAGATACACAACTCTACAATAAAAACATTGAACTACCGGGTGAGTCAAAAAGTATTAGCGTTTGACAAACTGTCACTTTATGAATTATCTAGCAATTTCAAAGTATGATAGATTATTCTATCACAGAAAAGTTCTGTAAGATGTATATTTTATTTTCTCAAAATTGATTATATCTTTCCACAGTTATTGGCAATTTTGTCTTGAAGCTGTTCGTCAAAATGCCCGAAGGAAGACTAGAAATGCTGATCAATTTTTTATATGTTCACTTTCAACAGTATCAGCAATCATAACCAACCTCTGGGGAGCAAAAACAATTAATCATATTTTCTCTTCGCATTTCCATTGTTTATAAATGCATCTTAGAAGATTTATCAGCCATTTTAAAGCCGAATATTTTCAAAAGTTATCGCAATTTCTAATTACTAACAACAGCTTCTAGGGATCGATATTGGATGCATATCTTAAAACAACAAAATGACATAAAGTACTAACTTGTTCGTAGAGAGCATCATGATAATTTTCTGAGTGATTGCTCCTCTCACTTCCACGGCTGCTGCCATCTTCCTGCATAACGAAATTAGAAACAATTAAAATCAACTCTTTTCTCCCCAGAGGTCTTCAATATTTCAAATAGCACTTCTGGAGACATATCGTGCATCATTTGGTCTCTCAAGAGAACAAGACTGCCTTAGGAAATGCAGAAGCGATTGCACTCTAGCATTATACCGGGTGAGTCAGAAAAAACGTGGGGCGTTTAGCAAGCCATATTTTGGTGAAAAAAAAGTCAAGTCGGGAGTGTCAAAGATTTTTATTGCAGAAGAAAGATTGAATTATTTATAGAGATTCAGTTTGTCAAAATGGGTCATTCTTTCCTGAATTATTTGCGATTTTATGATAGTAGCCATTTTGGCGAAAAGTATCGTCGCCAGTAAAAGAACTTTCGGCTTGCTAACAATGACAATTTAACTGATTAGTCCCCAAGGGTGTACAACATAATCCAACATAAGTAACATTAGTTTTTCCTTTCGTGCTGTAACACAATGCATACGTTGTTTCAATTTTTCGGTAGAGAAACAGTATGTTTGTCATGTTTTAGAAGGTCACGCGTGCATGAATATGAATCTAATTGAAGGCCTATTTTAGCAATCTTGCGAAACATCATATTACTTCTTCATCATCATCATCATCATTAATTTATTTATACAGTAGGCGAGAATTAATTATAGCTAAATTTACAGCTAATTTAAGCCTACTCTACAATAGAATATATACAATATTACAGAAAAAATAAATTAAAATATATCAAGGCTAATTACATGAGGATAAAAACATAAAAGTCTATCCTGTTAGGAACCCAACTTGTGGTATATATACCTTGCAAAGCCTGCAGTTGCACTTGTCACCTTTCCAGCACCTTATTTGCTTTTTAAAAATTGGAAGGGTGCTAGAATCTTTTATCTCAGGTGGTAATACCTGCCACATTCATGTCCAAGGAAGGCTATAGTATCGATTCCAAAGGAAGTAGTGCGTACCTTTGGAAGCTGCGCGTCGTTACCGCGACGTCGTTACTAAAATTGCTCGTAATTCTGGAACGAAAAGACCGATTTCGGCCAAACAAATTTTCATATCTAAGTTGGCTTTTCTCCTACGCAATGAACTTTAAAGAAACGAATTTGCAAATTAAACTGCATCAATAAAAATTCAATAAAAATTGGCAAACACCCCACGTTTTTTCTGACTCACCCGGTACAGCCTTGATTTTTCTACTCAATATTTTTAGCCTTGAAATAACAAGGAAAGGCACTATATGCATTGCTTTGAAAATTTCCAAATACAGACTGGCATTTTGATTCAAATTCTTCCATTATCGTGTGTGCTGGATGTTCAATGACCGTCGTTTCCACTTTTCAGTATACCATCAGGAGTCTTACCAATACTATCCTCGTGACCTGCCCTTAAAACACTTGCAAATATCGATCACTCTTTGAAGAAACCTTTTAACACAGAAGTGAGAAGCTTTTGAAATAAAGCTACGTTAACAACTTAAATTGCAGAAGTCTCAAATGTTACTCTTCTAGATTTGAAGCTTTAAAAATCTTTGATTACGAGCAAATTAGTTGCTCACTTGACCATGACGATAAAAGAGTGTATTGGTTGCTGAACGCAAGCTAAAAAGATCAAATTAGCTAAAAATATCATCCTTTGAGACAATGATAATCAAATGGATCTGCAAGCCAGAGACTTCGTTGGATGAAAATCAAACAAATCAAAACTGCTCACAAACCTTGATTTTGTTCATAAGTGCCTCAAGTCTGTCCGCACAAGGACCATAAGGTCCACCAACAGCTCTCATTGGATCAACGAGATCGCCGAGCTCTTCCTGAAAGATAATCATTCAGAAACTTGAGCAAGTCAAACTCAACAGCAAACAAGATACAGGTATCATGATAGTGTAGTACTGGAAACTGGTATCCGACTCTTTCAGAAAGATGAAACTTGGGCGACGAATATTTTCATATATCGGTGAGCAATCTAAAAAGAATGTTTGGTTAAAAATCGTTCATCATAATCAGCCAAATAATTTTAGCAAAATCTTTGCCGTAATGCATAAACGAATCTGTTTAAAAAAATGTACAGGATACTTGGTACAAAAATTAACAGGTATCATAACCCATTGCGCATCTGCAGCAACGTATTTACAACAGCCGTTATANCATCATCATCATCATCATCATTAATTTATTTATACAGTAGGCGAGAATTAATTATAGCTAAATTTACAGCTAATTTAAGCCTACTCTACAATAGAATATATACAATATTACAGAAAAAATAAATTAAAATATATCAAGGCTAATTACATGAGGATAAAAACATAAAAGTCTATCCTGTTAGGAACCCAACTTGTGGTATATATACCTTGCAAAGCCTGCAGTTGCACTTGTCACCTTTCCAGCACCTTATTTGCTTTTTAAAAATTGGAAGGGTGCTAGAATCTTTTATCTCAGGTGGTAATACCTGCCACATTCATGTCCAAGGAAGGCTATAGTATCGATTCCAAAGGAAGTAGTGCGTACCTTTGGAAGCTGCGCGTCGTTACCGCGACGTCGTTACTAAAATTGCTCGTAATTCTGGAACGAAAAGACCGATTTCGGCCAAACAAATTTTCATATCTAAGTTGGCTTTTCTCCTACGCAATGAACTTTAAAGAAACGAATTTGCAAATTAAACTGCATCAATAAAAATTCAATAAAAATTGGCAAACACCCCACGTTTTTTCTGACTCACCCGGTACAGCCTTGATTTTTCTACTCAATATTTTTAGCCTTGAAATAACAAGGAAAGGCACTATATGCATTGCTTTGAAAATTTCCAAATACAGACTGGCATTTTGATTCAAATTCTTCCATTATCGTGTGTGCTGGATGTTCAATGACCGTCGTTTCCACTTTTCAGTATACCATCAGGAGTCTTACCAATACTATCCTCGTGACCTGCCCTTAAAACACTTGCAAATATCGATCACTCTTTGAAGAAACCTTTTAACACAGAAGTGAGAAGCTTTTGAAATAAAGCTACGTTAACAACTTAAATTGCAGAAGTCTCAAATGTTACTCTTCTAGATTTGAAGCTTTAAAAATCTTTGATTACGAGCAAATTAGTTGCTCACTTGACCATGACGATAAAAGAGTGTATTGGTTGCTGAACGCAAGCTAAAAAGATCAAATTAGCTAAAAATATCATCCTTTGAGACAATGATAATCAAATGGATCTGCAAGCCAGAGACTTCGTTGGATGAAAATCAAACAAATCAAAACTGCTCACAAACCTTGATTTTGTTCATAAGTGCCTCAAGTCTGTCCGCACAAGGACCATAAGGTCCACCAACAGCTCTCATTGGATCAACGAGATCGCCGAGCTCTTCCTGAAAGATAATCATTCAGAAACTTGAGCAAGTCAAACTCAACAGCAAACAAGATACAGGTATCATGATAGTGTAGTACTGGAAACTGGTATCCGACTCTTTCAGAAAGATGAAACTTGGGCGACGAATATTTTCATATATCGGTGAGCAATCTAAAAAGAATGTTTGGTTAAAAATCGTTCATCATAATCAGCCAAATAATTTTAGCAAAATCTTTGCCGTAATGCATAAACGAATCTGTTTAAAAAAATGTACAGGATACTTGGTACAAAAATTAACAGGTATCATAACCCATTGCGCATCTGCAGCAACGTATTTACAACAGCCGTTATATGTGTTGCAAACTCAAGTTTGCGAATTCGTTCAGAAAGATTATTATTATAAACATGGGACTACATGATGCCAAAATACAAAGAAAGGGATCTTTACGTGGCTGAGGTCAAAGATATGACAGTCCTCTGATTTTTCTGAGTACTTTATTGTGCGGTAAAAAACAGTGGGTTATATAAGGGATCTTATGTCAGACGATTGTTAGTTCAATGATACCAGTATCGTATGATTAAGGACTTACTAGTATCGCAGGAAATCTTCTGAAATCCCCAGGATGACTTTCCAGCCAGGTTACCCAAACACGCATCAACCGTGCATGGACGGGGGGTAATGGACTGTAGTTCGCCATGGTCGTAACGTGACCGGTTTCCTCAAGTTCTTCAAATATTTTGTAGGAAGTTGGGTCGTGAAATCTATCAATGAAATTCATTAACACAGCTAAGGCGATAATACTATATGGTTGGATCAACGAATCATGGAAATAATTGAAATAATTGATACATTTTTGATTCATTGAATTTAAAGAGAATTACAAGGTAATAACAATAACGAAGAATATACCACTACCAAAACAGTGCCAAAAAGTCAAAGTTTGACTTCATCTTGCGGAAAGTTGGCAACTGAACTGAACCTCGTAATATCTACTTGTACGCTCCTTGCAGTCTGTTTATAAGATACCAACAATTAAGTTCAGATAAAAACATTCAGATCTTGAATTAAGATGGTTTACCTGTGTAGTGTAAGCCGCATCAGAATCACAGGGTTGACAAATGTAGGATACATGGTGAGTATGAAATTCAAAATCTGCTGTTCAGATGGCATATGCTTCATACCATCTTTACCAGGCATATTTGGGATATTATTTTTACCACCTTTCTTGTCCCCAGGAGAGGGGGGAGGTAGAACACCACCACCCCACAGTAAATGAATTTCTTTTGTCAGCATCAGCACCAAACTTTCAAGACTCGTTCCCCTAAATCAAAAGAAATTTGTATATTTGATGGTTTCTTAGCACAGATGTAAAAGCGATATATGTTCTACAATAAATAAATTTTACACCTACCATCTATGTCCTTAGGACACAAAAGGATATTTACGAAAATAAATACATTTTCTGTCTTTATTGGTCATAGGGATAACACTGACACTTTAAGTACATGGCAAAACATCCTTTCGCAAACACTTTCTTTCATTTTGTTTTATGCTTTTAAACAACAGAGTGCACATTTCAGCTAATACATATTTACTTATTTACAAGCTGCCCTGTAAAAATAAAATAAATTACATTTATGAAAAGAAATTAACTGCATTAAAAAACTATACTGAAAATGACAAAAGAAAGATGCAAATATATAAATATAACGCTGCATAAATGGTTAGAACTCGTTCGAGATAGGTACGGTAAAAATTGGAAAGGAGGCTGACCTTTTTGATTGAACGCTTAAATTATTCCATAAACGGACTTCTCTGTACCAAAAAAGACTTTTGCTCAATAGAGGATCGGGTGGTGGCACCCATCTGCCTCCAAAACAATGCTGTTGTGTAACCTGATTATTCTGCAAGCATTGTAAAGTCAGGTATATGAATCATCCTCGCACAGAACAAACTTGGTCAGGTGGTGAGTAAAATGCCCATACAGTACGCATTAGCCAAGATGTTTAATGTCTCACTGCATCAATTGGAGCCGAATTCATTCTTGCATTTCAAATAACAAGTAATCAATGAACAGTGATCAATTAATCAATGAACGGTGCGATTTAGAGTTAGCAGATTATATTTATCACAGGGGCGGACATGGTTAGCACTCGCAGTTATGGAAATGCTNCATTTTGTTTTATGCTTTTAAACAACAGAGTGCACATTTCAGCTAATACATATTTACTTATTTACAAGCTGCCCTGTAAAAGTAAAATAAATTACATTTATGAAAAGAAATTAACTGCATTAAAAAACTATACTGAAAATGACAAAAGAAAGATGCAAATATATAAATATAACGCTGCATAAATGGTTAGAACTCGTTCGAGATAGGTACGGTAAAAATTGGAAAGGAGGCTGACCTTTTTGATTGAACGCTTAAATTATTCCATAAACGGACTTCTCTGTACCAAAAAAGACTTTTGCTCAATAGAGGATCGGGTGGTGGCACCCGTCTGCCTCCAAAACAATGCTGTTGTGTAACCTGATTATTCTGCAAGCATTGTAAAGTCAGGTATATGAATCATCCTCGCACAGAACAAACTTGGTCAGGTGGTGAGTAAAATGCCCATACAGTACGCATTAGCCAAGATGTTTAATGTCTCACTGCATCAATTGGAGCCGAATTCATTCTTGCATTTCAAATAACAAGTAATCAATGAACAGTGATCAATTAATCAATGAACGGTGCGATTTAGAGTTAGCAGATTATATTTATCACAGGGGCGGACATGGTTAGCACTCGCAGTTATGGAAATGCTTCAATGCGTTTCTACGGGAGCATTCATATGATAGCACGTCCTGTTGACGACGAATTCTTGAAGGCCAGTGAGATATTATTGATAAAAAGTCATACCTTACATAATAGTGCTCTTGTTGAGAATTGACTTCGGAATAAATCACACTTGAAAGAGTTTCGTCAGCTAAAACAGAATAAAAGCAACATAAGCATACGAAAGAGACTCGAACAAAAATGTCAAATGCCGGAACCAAAAAGTCTGAAGGTTAGAAAACATGGTTCCCAATGTTAAGCTGAATTTCAATGTTATCAAGTCCGCAAGAAAACTCTGGAACATACATTTAATCGGTCAACAAGAAGTACATTTAGGACGAATTCGAGACAAAAAGCTGCGAATAAAGACAATTAATAAAACTGTAAAGATTTGAAAGAAACCATAAATATTACTGCATAATTACCTGCAAGAGCCGTATAGAGATGAATCCCTTCAATATTGAAATGACCAAGATAAATCAAGCCTCTGGCAGCATGGTAACGCACTCTGAAACAAGCACAACACTTATTTAAACTGTATAATCTTCTCGAGGTAAGGCTAGAATAAGATAACCTTAACCGTGGCGTACTCTAAGACATGACTGTACTTGTAAAAACACTCGTGATCGATTGATTACCCAACTCATTGTATATGATTGATTGATTGATTGATTGATTGATCGATTGATCGGATGATTAGTGATTCATTGATACACAATTCAAACGAATATTGGTTTGTCGCTGGAACAAGGGCTGCTTTTGTGTAACGATAGTATCCATGGCTTTGATTGACACGCCAGTACAAAGCCATTGGTGGTTGCAAACAAAGGGATTGTTACGGCCGATTAAGAAAGCCACAGATGTAACCAAAGCAAACAGAAAAAGAAGTTCTAAAACCTAGATAGCTGACTCAATCGTTGTGCCTACGTNTTGTATGTTTCCGGCTCGTTGAAGCTGGCTAATTGCAACTGGAAAAAATTATATCGAATTTTAAGGGATATTTTCACAAAATGCTTCCAAACAAAGTCATCCAGAAATTTAGAACGGAACAACCAGTCTAATATACTTTCATATGTAGCTTTTCTACTAAGTGATCTATAATTCATAATAAAATTGGTTTTACAGTTTAGCAAATGATAAAACATTTTTTATTCATCCTGTAGTGACCGATCAAATTTTTTATTCCCTTGCAGCGAACATTTCAAGGGAAAAAATTCCTGCGGTGAAGTTTGCTCAACATGAATTTACTCGACTACACGTCATAGTTTACTTCAAGAAAATAAACGATAACCTCTTTTGTTGCGAATAAACAGTGCACACAACTATTGATCTGTTGGTTTTTATCACTTTGAAGATAACTTCGTGAGTGATCAAATAAAATTTTCAATAGGAAGGAACATTTCCTGTGGCCACCTTTTGCAAACTTTTCTGCAAGCGGTACTCCCGTGCTCCCACAATTTGTCGACCTCTGTTATCCTGTTCACCGTGAACTTGTCATTGAAGCTGGCAGCATCTTCAACCGACAATGTATGCTGTTGATAGATATAGAAGCTACTATACAGCAATTGTATTTACCGCTGACATGCATCAACTTACTTGTGAATGAGTGTTGATGCTCATTGCCATATTCGATAAAGCCATGGTCGATTGCAATGCAATTTCAAAGTCCAACTCTTTAGAACAATGTAGCAGAATCTGAATAATCCTGAAGTCATACAAAATGAACTTGTGAGCATCAAGTTGTAGTAAATCTATCTAACACTAATAATAACCGAGGGTTGAAACTTTATTGAATAGGCGATTACGCTAAAGCTGGGGGCGTGGAACTTTTTACCAAGATGCATTGCATTCCAATTATGAATTTGTAACGATTCTGTAGGGATTCGATCAAAGAATGCAATGCATCTCGGCAAAAAGTTCCCCGCCACCATCTAAGCGTAATCGTGTACTGTAACCCTTTCTCCTTTATCGTATGATGCTGATTTCCCCAGACAACCACTAGATGGCCCCTAAGAAATATATCCATTGAAAAATCATCAGTTTGATCATATCACTGTCATAACGTTTTTACTATTCAATATTGAGATGTTTCCATAAATACCGTTTGAACATGGCTGCATATATAATTTAGGAGCCTCAATTATTCATACAGACGACATGTCACGTGACTTGATCAATTCGCGCTCGAAAATCAGACTTGGGGTAAATGAAGCCATTACAAAGTATAGCATCGCACTGGAATTTGAGAGTGTCTCGTTTATTTATCGCAATAAATCAATTCAAAAAGCTTGGAAGCAGTTCAAATCATTCCAAAACTTTAGCAGATAGATAGGCGAATGTCTAAAAGGAAGGATGACTTTGAAGAAGCGACGAGCAACTTACAGCAGACAGAGTTTGTGGTGCTAACTACGAAATTATCGACGCAAAGGCAAGTTTTTCACAGCTTTCTTGGCCTAAATTTTTGTTTTGCTTTTAAAAACAGCATGTTCGCATGTTTATTTCATAGGTTTTGGTCTGACTGACAATTGCTACCTATCCTTTCCCTACTCACTATCGCGAGGTAGAATGGAGGAGCAATTTTATGCAACTTTTTGCAAATTTCCTATAGAAACCTATAGAAATTTTCTGAAAATTTACCCCAAAACAAGATGGTGTCGTGTTTTATACGCTGCTGTGACGTCATGCCGTCTGTATCAATAATTTAAGAATTGAATGTGAACGGAGAATTGCAAATCTTACAGCTCTTAAAGCACTTCGAAAAGAATCGAAATGTGCAAGAAGGTACAAAAGGGCTGCTGCATTTGCATATAGGCCAAAATTGAATCACATTTTTAATGAGAAAAACGTATAAAATTGAACAGGGGTCTGCAATTCCACTGTGAGATAATAATGTGGCAAATAACTCTAGAAGGAGACTGAGGTAATTTTAAGGTTGCAATGTAAAAATTGTCAAGACTGTGAACAAACTAGACTGACTACATGAGTCTCAGTTTTGAACGATGTTTATGGCGATAAACTGAGATTAACGACAATACAGCTTCAAATAGGCATTACTTAGGCCATCTGCACCAGATTTTGGGCGCGGCCACTCAGATCATTACTTTCTTAATGAGGTTAGACCACGTGCCTATTTTTAGCGTTTGATTGGCTGATTAGATCAAAGTTTGACTTTTCAAAGCGAAGCGACGTTCGAAGGATAGAAGATGTCTTTGATTTTTCGTCAGATTTTTCGTAAGATTCTAGCCTGTTCCTGTTTTAGAATCTGTTTGGTTATGAGAAAAAATAAGAACGAGATTAAGAAGATTGAACGAAAACAAGGAATCACGTCATAAGTCTATGAACAAACCTTGGCTTTGCAAGATCTGCTTGCAGTTGTGGGTTACTACTAACAGCTGCTAGCATCTTCACTGCGATGTTCTTCGCTGCCATTGGTTGACACAGCTGATTACTCATGATCATGTTACTGCTGCGAAGAGATATCATCATCTTAGTGCGACTGTCATTCACATGAAATGACAGTAATTTAAATGTCTGCAAGTCTTTCGGATGCATGCTCACAATTATGAGTAGTTGAGGCTACGCGCAGGCTAATGAAACTAAAGTAAAAGAATTGATATATAAGTATTTTTTTATAAGAAACTCAACTCTCAGATTGCCAAAAAGTTAAGAAACTCCAGTACTGGAAAAATATAACTTAAGAAACTATTTATTAAAAAAAGGAAATTCTTATAATATTTTTACTTTATTTTCACTTTTTTCCTGTATCATATTACTCAGAAGGCACTTGAGTAATGTCTAAACATTGCAAAGGCTTCAAAAACTTTGTTTCGAAATGTTCACGAGGGCACAGGTAGTAAACATGAAGATTGTTCTTGAACCTTTAAGAAACTCGTAAGAAACTCTGAGTACTGAAATCTGACAACTTTAAGAAACTTTCAGTACTGGGTCAAATTCTTAGTTTCTTATAAAAAAATATGTGTCATTTAAATATTTCGTAGCCAGTCATGAAGCAAGGAGAAGCGACGTCTATAAACGAGATATTGCTTCTATTAACGAGATATTACAGTTAAAGAAACTATTAATATTTCTGTAACATTATTATCATGCTGTTCAAAACTATTTTTTTTAATAGTTGGCATGACTTAGTGTTTTGGAAGCATGTAGCATCAACATTAAAGAAGGACGATCATTATGATTATTTATTCAACCTACCTAGCAGTGCTACCATCCGTACTATAACCACTCCCTCTGCTAGATCTTCTCTGCCGCAAAATGACTCCAGAATGAGATTCACCCAACCTCACATCACTGACACTGTTACTCTTTGAACTTATCTTTCCCATAGAGGACGGGGATGACTCCCTGCTCGATTGAGAACTGAAACTGTCCGATCTACCCCTCCCAATCCCATCAGGTGGGGACATAAAGTGCATGTGCGGGTTCACGTCCATTAATTTCAGACTTTGGCTTTGTATTTCTTTCTCTGACATTCTCCTGTCAAGAAGGAATTTCGGTTCACGCTTGAGCGATTTTGACGAACTTGCTTCCGGTTCTTTTTCTTCGAAATGGATATGATGCGCAGTCTTCCGTGTAGTCCCTTCTCCGTGAAACATCGGGGTTCTTTCTTGGTATACAGGTATCTTTTCTGAATGCTGCTTTTTAGTCGAGTCTTTTTCAAGGATGCTCAATAAGGGTTCTATTGGCACATTAGTTATTGCCATTGAATAGTCTCTTTCACTCTCCGATTGTAGAAGGTCGTTTAAAATTGACAAACAAGTTCCCTAAAAATAAACATATTAATAGCAATTTTTTTGTGAAGTAGAACATGTATATTCTCATGCGCTCTATTTCCTTACCCCACACTTCAAACATATCAATTTATAAGATGATTCAAAAAATGTACTTCATGTAATGCAGTTTAATCCTTAATTGTACTACATAAGATACCAAAATTTAAGTAAGATCCTCTTCGCATCGAGAATTTTTTAAGGTTTCAATCGCCCAAACAATCTGTGAGTTATGATTTTTCAAACAGGGGATACATTTTTTTACTCACCCGGTATTTTTCCTTTCTGTTCTAAACAAGATCACTGATCACATTCTTTATTTGANATTAATAGCAATTTTTTTGTGAAGTAGAACATGTATATTCTCATGCGCTCTATTTCCTTACCCCACACTTCAAACATATCAATTTATAAGATGATTCAAAAAATGTACTTCATGTAATGCAGTTTAATCCTTAATTGTACTACATAAGATACCAAAATTTAAGTAAGATCCTCTTCGCATCGAGAATTTTTTAAGGTTTCAATCGCCCAAACAATCTGTGAGTTATGATTTTTCAAACAGGGGATACATTTTTTTACTCACCCGGTATTTTTCCTTTCTGTTCTAAACAAGATCACTGATCACATTCTTTATTTGAAACTAGATCCAATCTTTTTTTCAATAATGCATGCTAGATAGATAATATTCTAAATTCTAAAAAAGGTTCTTCTTCAGAGTATATAACATTCTGTCTCAGTTCTAGATGATTCTATGACGCAAGCATACACATTGATGATCATTTTATAGACTATTTGCTATCAACTGTTTAAATTCTATATTATTTCTGGTTTGATGCCACATCCTATTACACATTGCAGCGAAACTGCAACATTCTCGATTCTGCTTTCTATTTTTATGCTATATTATACTTAATCCTGCATCAAGTCTCCGAAACAGCAGTTATCATTGATCAAAACAAGAAAGTAAGCTAAGAATTCAATTATATTTTACAATACCTGAACTGGTTCCGGAGTTTCGAGAAGGTCGATTACAGTCTTTAGTAGTCCAGCTTCGACAGCTTTGCGTTTACTATCTGGACCAGAAACCTTTATGGGAAATGAAAATACGACATTAAGATCTTGCATTGAAAGTTTCAAGTTAAAGTTTTAAGTTTCCATCTTGATTTCAACAACAAGTCTAAAGTCTGCTTCATTTCTGCTTGCTATGAATGAATTAAGTGGAATTGAAAAGAAGGGGTTGCTAGAATCCAAGGGGGGCCCTTTCCTTAGCACATTTTCGGAGTTTTCTCTGGCTTTGGGCTCCGCTCCCTGGGGTCTCTTTGCCGGTGCTTGCGTGGTGGTGGTTTAGTGGATGGTGGGTGGTTTGCATAGATTTTGGGGGTACTTTAGTTTTTTTCTGTTCTTTTTCAGTTTTAGTCTTAATTTTGCTTTAATTTAGAGCTGTTTTACATCTTAATTTATGGTTGTTATTTCTTAGAACATTGTAAGTGGCATTTGTAGCTAAGACCCGGTGACCGCGTGTCTTTCCTCGCTACGAATGCCATAGTATCTTGTAATAACTTGCTGTTTTTTTCTTAATTTATAGTTGAATAAAAAAATTACACGGAATAGCGGTCAAGGATATTTGGATGCTCTAGGGAAGAACACAAATTTTTCTCTCGAGAAATTCCAGAGGGTCGATGAGCCAAGGAATTTACATGTTTTAAAACACGTTAATAAATCATGCTTTTCAAATGTGATATATACAAAACAGCATTGATAACAAGAAGGAAAAAAGAGAGACAAAGAAAAAGTGATAATAGCAGAAATAAAAATTTGTGTGCTGGTTATATACGATATTTGCTGACATGTGATGACGATAACGTTTTTGTCGTAGCTGTCCAGAACGCGACTTTTGTTTTAGAATTATTTGGCAAAATGAAAAAGAGAAAAAGCCTGTTTACAATGCATTGTAGCTCTTTTCCAGTGCAAGAAGGTTTAACAGTTGATTCCAGTCGAAAACATCATTTCAAAACATCATCAAGCAAACTAGTGAAAGATTTTAGGTTTGGCAAAGGTTTGGCAAAGGTTTGGCAAAAGGATTACGGCTTGCAATATGCGTTACGACAAATCAAATAACTCTGGTCCTAATTCCCATAACACTGTTGTGTATCAATATGCAAATAATTTATGCTCATGACAAGTATAGCGAGTTTCTGATCTTTTTCAAAAACATACTTAAAAAGTTCTTCTTTCAATGTCTTGCGACCAGGGGTGCCACCAGGGTAGGGCTACAGCCCCTCCGTCGCAAGTATCTAGCCCCTGTCAGAGGAAATTTTGGGTTATTTTTAGAGTGAATTGGCAGAATGGCGCAAAACAAGACACGTTAAAGCAAAACAAATCAAACTGTTTTTGTCAAACGTGTTGTTGTCGTTTGGCCAGAGATAAGCAGACATTTACTGCAGTTACTAACCGTGAAAAGATTCCCCAATAAACTGGCGATCTGTTCAAGATGATGGAAAGTCGTTCGTGGTGATCGAGCGGCAGCTACAATCTGACCTGCAAAATAACAATGATTTGAAAATATTCCGGGAGTAAAATAATGGCAGAGCAAAAGGTCCACCACTAGAATAAACTTTTTTCTTTTCATTGAATTGAATCGATGCTGCAAAGCCAGTTCAAATTCTATATTCCCTGTTTTACCATCAACTTAAATTTAATCTTGATATCTTATTCGCATCTTAGAAGTATATTTTGCTTACAAACGAGGAAGTAGCAGCAAATCCCTTTCCTCTATTCTTTTCCAGAAATAATTCTCATATTTACGTAAGTCTACAGTTACAAACTTATAGCGTCAAAGAGCTGTTTAGGAGCCATATTTCTAAAGAAACCCAATACTCTCTTGAGTGCCAAATAGAAGGGGTGGTCTTAATAATTGGAGGGGGTGGGGAAATTTAAAAGCTTATAAGTGGGGGGAGGGGGTAAATATTTCAAGCTGTTCAAGATGAAAGTATTATATTTAGAAGCATCGATTTCGCCTAAGATAATGAAAACGATTGCTCAAACTTTCAATGAAATTANTCCCTAAAAATAAACATATTAATAGTAATCTTTTGTGAAGTAGAACATGTATATTCTCATGCGCTCTATTTCCTTACCCCACACTTCAAACATATCAATTTATAAGATGATTCAAAAAATGTACTTCATGTAATAAAAATCAAGTGAGCTGATTTTTAAGCCGAGCGGAAAGAGAAAAAATTATCGAATAAAGGCGGGACTGATTTTAATTTTCCCTTCCCAAGATGGCTTGCATGCAATTTCATCCTTAATTGTACTACATAAGATACCAAAATTTAAGTAAGATCCTCTTCGCATCGAGACATTTTAAAGGTTTCAATCGCCCAAACAATCTGTGAGTTATGATTTTTCAAACAGGGGATACATTTTTTTACTCACCCGGTATTTTTCCTTTCTGTTCTAAACAAGATCACTGATCACATTCTTTATTTGAAACTAGATCCAATCTTTTTGTTCAATAATGCATGCTAGATAGATAATATTCTAAATTCTAAAAAAGGTTCTTCTTCAGAGTATATAACATTCTGTCTCAGTTCTAGATGATGCTATGACGCAAGCATACACATTGATGATCATTTTATAGACTATTTGCTATCAACTGTTTAAATTCCATATTCTTTCTGGTTTGATGCCACATCCTATTACACACTGCAGTGAAACTGTAACATTTTCGATTCTTCTTTCTATTTTCATGCTATATTATCCTGCATCAAGATCTCCGAAACAGCAGTTATCATTGATCAAAACAAGAAAGTAAGCTAAGAATTCAATTATATTTTACAATACCTGAACTGGTTCCGGAGTTTCGAGAAGGTCGATTACAGTCTTCAGTAGTCCAGCTTCGACAGCTTTGCGTTTACTATCTGGACCAGAGACCTGTATGGAAAATGAAAATACGACATTAAGATCTTGCATTGTTAAAGTTTTAAGTTTTTATCTTGATTTCAACAACAATTCTAAAGTCTGCTTCATTTCTACTTGCTATGAATGAATCAAGTGGAATTCGAAAAGAAGGGGTTGCCAGAATCCCAGGGGGCCTTTCCTGGGCACAGTTTTGGAGTTTTCTCCGGCTTTAGGCTCCGCTCCCTGGGGTCTCTCTGCCGGTGCTTGCTTGGTGGTGGTTTGGTGGATGGTGGGTGGTTTGCATAGATTTTGGGGGTGCTTTAGTTTTTTTCCTGTTCTTTTTTCAGTTTTAGTCTTAATTTTGCTTGAATTTAGAGCTGTTTTATATCTTAATTTATGGTTGTTATTTCTTAGAACATTGTAAGTGGCATTTGTAGCTAAGACCCGGTGACCGCGTGTCTTTCCTCGCTACGAATGCCATAGTATCTTGTAATAACTTGCTGTGTTTTTCTTAATTTATAGTTGAATAAAAAAATTACATGGAATAGCGGTCAAGGATATTTGGATGCCCTAGGAAAGAACACAAATTTTTCTCTAGAGAAATTCCAGAGGTTCGATGAGCCAAGTACCCCCTTTCCAAAGGAATTTACATGTTTTAAAACACGTTAATAAATCATGCTTTTCAAATGTGATATATACAAAACAGCATTGATAACAAGAAGGAAAAAAGAGAGACAAAGAAAAAGTGATAATAGCAGAAATAAAAATTTGTGTGCTGGTTATATAAGATATTTGCTGACATGTGATGACGATAACGTTTTTGTCGTAGATGTCCAGAACGCGACTTTTGTTTTAGAATTATTTATTTTGCTTGGGATTTTATCACAGACGATGGCACCAGTATATTTTATGGTGCGTTGAATGATATTCAATTTTCTCTTCATCATTTCTAGTCGCCTGTTACGCACATTATGCGCCTTTCATTCAAGTGAGGGCAAAACGAAAAAGAGAAAAAGCCTGTTTACAATGCATTGTAGCTCTTTTCCAGTGCAAGAAGGTTTAACAGTTGATTCCAGTCGAAAACATCATTTCAAAACATCATCAAGCAAACAAGTGAAAGATTTTAGGTTTGACAAAAGGATTACGGCTTGCAATATGCGTTACGACAAATCAAATAACTCTGGTCCTAATTCCCATAACACTGTTGTGTATCAATATGCAAATAATTTATGCTCATGACAAGTATAGCGAGTTTCTGATCTTTTTCAAAAACATACTTAAAAATTTCTTCTTTCAATGTCTTGCAACCAGGGGAGCCCCTCCGTCGCAAGTATCTAGCCCCTGTCAGAGGAAATTTTGGGTTATTTTCAGAGTGAATTGGCAGAATGGCGCAAAACAAAACACGTTAAAGCAAAACAAATCAAAATATTTTTGTCAAACGTGTTGTTGTCGTTTGGCCAGAGATAAGCAGACATTTACCGCAGTTACTAACCGTGAAAAGATTCCCCAATAAACTGGCGATCTGTTCAAGATGATGCAAAGTCGTTCGTGGTGATCGAGCGGCCGCTACAATCTGACCTGCAAAATAACAATGATTTGAAAATATTCCGGGAGTAAAATAATGGCAGAGCAAAAGGTCCACCACTAGAATAAACCTTTTTCTTTTCATAGAATTGAATCGATGCTGCAAAGCCAGTTCAAATTCTATATTCCCTGTTTTACCATCAACTTAAATTTAATCTTGATATCTTATTCGCATCTTAGAAGTATATTTTGCTTACAAACGAGGAAGTAGCAGCAAATCCCTTTCCTCTATTATTTTCCAGAAATAATTCTCATATGTACGTAAGTCTACAGTTACAAACTTATAGCGTCAAAGAGCTGTTTAGGAGCCATATTTCTAAAGAAACCCAATACTCTCTCGAGTGCCAAATAGAAGGAGTGGTCTTAACCCTTTCCCTCATAATGTTGTTGTACAACAACAAGTCATTATTTTTGTGTTGCTGCGCAGGAGGATGCATATTTGTAATTTCTCATTGTGATGTCACATCCACATGGTTAGATTTGCCCACTACAACAGCAACAACAACAAAAAGTCATCTATGATATTTTAACAAGCTTTTGTTTCCAAGATTTCTGGAATTTCATCACCGCTGCAGATCGTGACACTTTCTCATCATTTTTTCCAAGGAAAGTCATTATTGNATTAATAGCAATTTTTTTGTGAAGTAGAACATGTATATTCTCATGCGCTCTATTTCCTTACCCCACACTTCAAACATATCAATTTATAAGATGATTCAAAAAATGTACTTCATGTAATGCAGTTTAATCCTTAATTGTACTACATAAGATACCAAAATTTAAGTAAGATCCTCTTCGCATCGAGAATTTTTTAAGGTTTCAATCGCCCAAACAATCTGTGAGTTATGATTTTTCAAACAGGGGATACATTTTTTTACTCACCCGGTATTTTTCCTTTCTGTTCTAAACAAGATCACTGATCACATTCTTTATTTGAAACTAGATCCAATCTTTTTTTCAATAATGCATGCTAGATAGATAATATTCTAAATTCTAAAAAAGGTTCTTCTTCAGAGTATATAACATTCTGTCTCAGTTCTAGATGATTCTATGACGCAAGCATACACATTGATGATCATTTTATAGACTATTTGCTATCAACTGTTTAAATTCTATATTATTTCTGGTTTGATGCCACATCCTATTACACATTGCAGCGAAACTGCAACATTCTCGATTCTGCTTTCTATTTTTATGCTATATTATACTTAATCCTGCATCAAGTCTCCGAAACAGCAGTTATCATTGATCAAAACAAGAAAGTAAGCTAAGAATTCAATTATATTTTACAATACCTGAACTGGTTCCGGAGTTTCGAGAAGGTCGATTACAGTCTTTAGTAGTCCAGCTTCGACAGCTTTGCGTTTACTATCTGGACCAGAAACCTTTATGGGAAATGAAAATACGACATTAAGATCTTGCATTGAAAGTTTCAAGTTAAAGTTTTAAGTTTCCATCTTGATTTCAACAACAAGTCTAAAGTCTGCTTCATTTCTGCTTGCTATGAATGAATTAAGTGGAATTGAAAAGAAGGGGTTGCTAGAATCCAAGGGGGGCCCTTTCCTTAGCACATTTTCGGAGTTTTCTCTGGCTTTGGGCTCCGCTCCCTGGGGTCTCTTTGCCGGTGCTTGCGTGGTGGTGGTTTAGTGGATGGTGGGTGGTTTGCATAGATTTTGGGGGTACTTTAGTTTTTTTCTGTTCTTTTTCAGTTTTAGTCTTAATTTTGCTTTAATTTAGAGCTGTTTTACATCTTAATTTATGGTTGTTATTTCTTAGAACATTGTAAGTGGCATTTGTAGCTAAGACCCGGTGACCGCGTGTCTTTCCTCGCTACGAATGCCATAGTATCTTGTAATAACTTGCTGTTTTTTTCTTAATTTATAGTTGAATAAAAAAATTACACGGAATAGCGGTCAAGGATATTTGGATGCTCTAGGGAAGAACACAAATTTTTCTCTCGAGAAATTCCAGAGGGTCGATGAGCCAAGGAATTTACATGTTTTAAAACACGTTAATAAATCATGCTTTTCAAATGTGATATATACAAAACAGCATTGATAACAAGAAGGAAAAAAGAGAGACAAAGAAAAAGTGATAATAGCAGAAATAAAAATTTGTGTGCTGGTTATATACGATATTTGCTGACATGTGATGACGATAACGTTTTTGTCGTAGCTGTCCAGAACGCGACTTTTGTTTTAGAATTATTTGGCAAAATGAAAAAGAGAAAAAGCCTGTTTACAATGCATTGTAGCTCTTTTCCAGTGCAAGAAGGTTTAACAGTTGATTCCAGTCGAAAACATCATTTCAAAACATCATCAAGCAAACTAGTGAAAGATTTTAGGTTTGGCAAAGGTTTGGCAAAGGTTTGGCAAAAGGATTACGGCTTGCAATATGCGTTACGACAAATCAAATAACTCTGGTCCTAATTCCCATAACACTGTTGTGTATCAATATGCAAATAATTTATGCTCATGACAAGTATAGCGAGTTTCTGATCTTTTTCAAAAACATACTTAAAAAGTTCTTCTTTCAATGTCTTGCGACCAGGGGTGCCACCAGGGTAGGGCTACAGCCCCTCCGTCGCAAGTATCTAGCCCCTGTCAGAGGAAATTTTGGGTTATTTTTAGAGTGAATTGGCAGAATGGCGCAAAACAAGACACGTTAAAGCAAAACAAATCAAACTGTTTTTGTCAAACGTGTTGTTGTCGTTTGGCCAGAGATAAGCAGACATTTACTGCAGTTACTAACCGTGAAAAGATTCCCCAATAAACTGGCGATCTGTTCAAGATGATGGAAAGTCGTTCGTGGTGATCGAGCGGCAGCTACAATCTGACCTGCAAAATAACAATGATTTGAAAATATTCCGGGAGTAAAATAATGGCAGAGCAAAAGGTCCACCACTAGAATAAACTTTTTTCTTTTCATTGAATTGAATCGATGCTGCAAAGCCAGTTCAAATTCTATATTCCCTGTTTTACCATCAACTTAAATTTAATCTTGATATCTTATTCGCATCTTAGAAGTATATTTTGCTTACAAACGAGGAAGTAGCAGCAAATCCCTTTCCTCTATTCTTTTCCAGAAATAATTCTCATATTTACGTAAGTCTACAGTTACAAACTTATAGCGTCAAAGAGCTGTTTAGGAGCCATATTTCTAAAGAAACCCAATACTCTCTTGAGTGCCAAATAGAAGGGGTGGTCTTAATAATTGGAGGGGGTGGGGAAATTTAAAAGCTTATAAGTGGGGGGAGGGGGTAAATATTTCAAGCTGTTCAAGATGAAAGTATTATATTTAGAAGCATCGATTTCGCCTAAGATAATGAAAACGATTGCTCAAACTTTCAATGAAATTANTTCCTCTATTCTTTTCCAGAAATAATTCTCATATTTACGTAAGTCTACAGTTACAAACTTATAGCGTCAAAGAGCTGTTTAGGAGCCATATTTCTAAAGAAACCCAATACTCTCTTGAGTGCCAAATAGAAGGGGTGGTCTTAATAATTGGAGGGGGTGGGGAAATTTAAAAGCTTATAAGTGGGGGGAGGGGGTAAATATTTCAAGCTGTTCAAGATGAAAGTATTATATTTAGAAGCATCGATTTCGCCTAAGATAATGAAAACGATTGCTCAAACTTTCAATGAAATTAATTAGCGGGAGTCCTAATAAGGCTTGGGGGAGTCCTAATAAGGGAGAGTACTTATGAGCTGAGTGGCATTTACTTCTAAAAGAGCATCTTGTTTTTACACGATATAACTTTTACTACGTTAAAGACGGATTAGACAAAGGGTATACAGAAATAATTAACGCGATTTTGATAGCATGCTTGAAAATTAGGTAGATCATTGTCCCTAGAAACACGAACTGTCCCTATTTTCGCAACAATACAGTAAGCACCCATTTAAAAGAAATTATATTTTAAGAAACTTTAGCCTTAAGATTCTCAAAGCAACTGGATTTAGCCTGGGATATGAAAGACAGTTTCTTGCATGAAATATTGTGCAAAGGATATAGAAAGTGTGACAAAAGCAAGAATTTAACACGAGTTTTCTAATACAAACCCACATAATATGATGAGCAACTGCAAGGAATTTACCTGCTGAATTGGGTAAACACAGACTGGCAAGAATTGAGGCATGGCATTCAGGATTGTATGACAATGTGACGAGTAATTTCAATGCATCTGATGCAGGATCTTTCTTGAACAACTTTGTATATGAACTGAAGGAGCTTCGATCTACTCTTGGCAACTGAAAGATAGGTTGTTACATGAAGGTGATTTTTTGGGGGGAAACTGACAAGGCAAGGCATTGAAAGCACGAGGGATATTTACTAGCACATCATACTACGCTTAAAAACATACTACGCATACTACGTTCACTATAATTACCTGTGAATGCAACTGTTAACTACTTTAGTCACTTCTGGGTGAAGGAAAATTATCAAGGGCTATAACTCTGCAGTAAATAACTCGAGGGCTATAACTCTGCAGTAAAAAGTCTTTACTAAAGAATGAAGATTATAGCATAGAATAGAGAAGTTGCACCATAAAGACCATTTTTTGTTACGAAATTATGACAAGAGTTGAACAAAATGCTTCAACGAGATGGACTTGACTGATTCAAACTTAGAATTAAAAGTGATTTCGTTGTAATGATTTCTCCGTACAACCGTAATGAAAGACTGAATACCAACATTAAACTTCATCTGTAGTCTTTTGCTCTACACGATTGCTAAAAGCATAAGATATCGTCTTTGGAAAATAAAATTTGACACACCTACACAGGCGCAGACACCATGATCTCTACAACATTAAATTTCAAATTTTGCAGAGAAATTAAAAATTAGTCATCAAAAAATCAATTAGCAAAAATCAACTTACCTTCGAGTGCAAATTTTGTCTTAGTTTAACCATGCTCTCGGAATCACTGATAGTTGCGTCATCTGAAACATCTTGGGATGAGCCAGCCAAACTGTTTTCGGTCGATCCTAACACGTCCAACGAATCATTATCGCCTCTTTTCGTGCTCGTTCGACTTCGCGATAAGCTGTCCATATCAGTGATATCTAAACCGATCGAATCATCCTTTCTACCCATGACATTCAAATTCGAGTCGACAAAACTATCTTCAAACTGATTGCCACTATCGTCGTAACGGAAATCTTGGATCATCGATGGTGGGAAGTCATCATCGTCGAGACATATAGAATCGGTTTCCACCTTAGTACTGTCTATTGAACATTCGCTATCACTTGGTAAATTTGTCTGCTCAAGCATCATATTCCTCGGCGTGCGAAAATGTTCTAAAAACTCCTCTTCGTTGACTCGGCTCTCAAATTTTCTGAGGAATCGTTCATTGAGTTTACGATCGTAACTTTTCACGTCAATTTGTTGAAACGAGTCCTCTTTCGTCAATTCAAATTCGGAATCAAACGATCCATGCTTCGTTGCTTTCGCGTAATCGGAGGTCTTCTTTGAGATAGCACCTTCGATTTCTAAGCCTAGAGGTAAGGAAGACGTAGACAATAAATCACTGGCAAAAACACAATTATCTCATTTAGTGTCCCTTCTGCCAAGGGTCCTATCTCTTTTCTACTCCACGAAAAGATTTTCTCTCATCCAATATTTCAGTGATCCCTCTTCACAAAGAATATATGTTTTTGCTTTCCTACCAACACGCTATCGAGAAACTTTACAAAGAACGCCTGCCACAGGAAATTTACAGATTGCAGGAGCTCTTCTTATTGCTTAACAAACCCTTTCTTGGCTTTAGCTTTTGAGACAAACTAAAATTTTCTCAAATGACAAAATCCACGTCAACACATCTTTATTTTTGACGTGACTATTTAATCCTCAACGCAAGGGACGTGCACACAATGAATTGGCTACCTCTTGCTCTGGTTATTTAGTTACAAAATTATTTTGACATAAATTTATGAGTCCAAATTTGGAATCAATATACTGATTCTAGATCCTATTAGTGAGCTATCACGCTCACACGTTCACCAAGAATCATAAGAACTAATTCTTTCTAATAAAATCCCAAAAAGCTTAAAGAGCTTACCTAGCACTTGGCCATGTCTGTTACATCCATCCTTTAACGTTTCATCTTCATCAGAATCGTCATCAGGGATGCTTTGAAGACTCAGCGAATGTCTTTTAAATGAATTGGATTTATGCAAACTCCTTCGTGTTTGTTGCGATGGCAACAACACCTTTCCAGATCGCAGGCTATTTGACCTTGATGAACTCGATCCAGAATCCGACCTCGATTTCAATAAATCTGACGCAGTGAAAGCTTCACAAGCTGATTGTATTAATCTGTTCTGCATTTCTTGAAGTTCCTGAAGAATTTAATCAACGACAATCAGAATATAAACAAGGCATGTATAGACTGTTGTTTTCATCAGCGTAAACAAATTTTCTTTTTACTGACATTGATTTCTAATAGGGCGGATGATAAAACAATGTAAAATCTAACTTTGTATACAGCCTGTGCAAAGAGCTTAAAAAAAGAGAAAAACTCAAAGTAAAATCAGTTGAAAGTTTAAGCAAGCTAAGCAAGACTTTTCTATGCAAGAAACTTTTCAAAGTCGGAATCAGCACGGTGAAAAAGCAGGCAAAAGAGAATGTTGGAGGATTGACACTCTTGAGCCTCTGAGGTTTCAAATCTGATTCAAATGTCTCTTCCAAAGAGCTAAATTAACTGTTCTGTTAAATAAGCAAAACTGATCTCAACACAAGAATTCTTAAAAAACTTCTATTTCCAAAAAGTTACCTACAATACCAAGAACTAGAGCAGTTCTTCTTGTCAGACAAAACGCTGTGCATTCAGTTTTTTAATTGCTTGGACATACATTGGAGAAAGAAAATACAGCACGAGTCCACCCCTTGGAATACTTACCAAATGTAAATCAACCGGCCTTGTTCCTTCTAAATCGTTATCTTCAATCCTCGCTCCATGCTCTACCAATAAGAACAGCACTTCCAAGTTCTGGAGGTTTCCAGCACACATGTGTAAGGGTGTACGACTGCAATGAAAAGCAATAATGTCTTTTACAATGCAAATCTTTCTTTTTCCTGAGCATCCATCAAATACAAAAGGCAAAGTTCATTTCACAAAATATGTCATCCGATAGCATATCAACCTTTTCTTCGATAAACGATACATAGTATCAACTATGCACCGAGCAAACGTGAGACACAGCTGTGCCAAGGAAACAAACTTCTGTTTTAGCAATAGGATCCTGGGGGTGGGCCTTGATCCCATCCCCCACATCACAGTTTTTGGAAATCCAATAACTTTCTATAAATATACAGTTGGTGATCAAAATCCCATTCCTAGTCCATCGTTTTTATAATTCGTATTCCAAATCCACGTTCATCAAATCCCTGACTCACAAATGATTATCAACTAAATCTCAGTTCCAATTTTACCCTTCAGGACCATCGAGCACATGGCATCTTTTTAGTTAGCATTTAAGCTATTTTTCATTTTACAAGAACTTTTGATTATCATCAACCTTTTTGGTATCACAAAAGAATTTAGCTAACACTTAACCCTAACTAGCGCTAACGAGAACGCTCTTTACAAGAAATGTCCACAACGATGTTTCTAATACCTTATGAAAATGAATTATATCAAGATTTAGAAAGAATACAAAGTAAGAACTACCGGGTGTCCAGAAAAAAGTATCCAGATTTGGTCGACCCTAGCGATGAGAATTTAGCATGAATCAATCCGAAATCATTTTTAAAACATACCTCGATAGTCAAATTGAACATAGATACCTTGTTTGCTGATATGGATGCTTTGCGAGTTGAAATATTAATCTTCAAAGGACAAATTTGCCTCCACCTCCAAACCAGAGCTTTGGCATTTTGGCCTAAGCAAATTCTTGAAGCACAGTAAATAAGTTAACAATAGCCTTGAAAACATTTGAAGCAAGAGGAGAAAAACTAAAAATTGCACAACAGATACGTTTTAAAAGATATGATTTGCGTGACACTTATCATCAAGGGAGCTACTAAGTAAACTTCCTTCATTTTAATATCAACCATTCATTTCAAGAAGTTTACTTGGGAGCTCCCTTGATGATAAGTGTCACGTAAATTACATTTTGTAAAAGGCAGCTGTTGTGCAGTTTTTAATTTTTCTCCTCTTGTTTCAAATTTTTCAAGCCTATTGTTGACTTATTTGCTGCGCTTCAAGAATTTGCTTAGGCAAAAACGCCAAAGCTCTGGTTTGGAGGTGGAGGCAAATTTGTCCTTTGAAGATTAATATTTCAACTCTCAAAGCATCAATATCAGCAAACAAGGTATCTATGTTCAAGTTGACTATCGAGGTATGTTTTAAAAATGATTTCGGATTGATTCATGCTAAATTCTCATCGCTAGGGTCGACCAAATCTGGATACTTTTTTTTGGGACACCCGGTATTCAACACCTTAATACAATAAAATTTGCCAATCATCATATTCCCCAGGTGCGCTTGTGCACTAGATTAATTGATATAAGTTAACAAAAATATGGTTTGAAAATCAAAATTTTCTTGCGGCAACAAAAACGGGCTTAAATTTGCTTTTGTTGTTATTTTTACGCAATGTGATTGGCCCAATTCTTGAAGTTCTCAGCCAATCACGATTTTGTTCCTATGCTTTAGCAATTCCATATCAAGACCATATCAGATTTGCTACATTGTTCTAAAGACTTGGACCTTGAAATTGCGTTGCAATCGACCATGGCTTTATAAAACAATGGACAGAACATGGCTGCTGGGTCTGGAAGAGTACAGTGAACAAGCCATATTAGGGAGTTAGAACTCGTGCCTTATCATCCAATTTGACTTAATTAAGAGCTATCTCATATCACAAAGTGAACTGTGTTCTTCGCAACTAAAAGGGCGCTGACAGACTACAAGACTGGGTCATGAAAGTTAACGAAGTTAGGAAAAATCAGTTAAATGTTTATCTAAATGTGTCTGAGAGTGATAAGACGAGATGTTATTGACGTGGCTAGAAACTGCGTTAAGTACCAGAGTCAAAAATTTGCTAAGTATTTGTCGTCTGTATTTCTTATTGCATTTGCGTCAAGGACAACATCAATTTTAGATTCAGAGCAAAGTCTTGAAATGGCTTTGAATTTTCGAAATCACAAGATATTACAAACAAACTTGAATTCAAGAAATTATTAACAAATTGAACATAATAGCAGATTGCACTAAAGATGGCGTCCAAGAATTTTTACCAAGATCCCTTGCGGTATTGAAGAAATTAGCCCATCAAATCAATCGAAACTCAATTGGACACACAGCATCATGGTAAAAGATTCCTGTCCTCCATCTTTAGCGCAATCGTTTATTTGGCTGCTTGTGTCCTTGACAAAGCTCTTATATCATGTAGGACTTGAATTTTCACACGAAATTGTAAGAAATAGCTTTTTTGGCTTAAAGTACGATATTTTGTAAAATACTATTGCTCAAAGTATGGCCTTCATACCGTAATTTCGTCATCTTTTTCCCAAATGAATGAAATAACGGTCACCTGTTAAATCTAGTTGGTCCTTGACATAAATACACAAAAAGGAAAGTTAAAGATCAGAGCCATAATCAATTTTTTGAACGTATTCAAAAACTTTCCCTTTTTATTTGGTTGCAAGGTACATTCTCAGTGAGTATTTTTCTGCTGTTGTTGGCAATTTGCTGTGATCAGAGTCAGAAGAAAATATTAAAATATTAAGTTCTAATGGTGCCGCACAATTGACAGAGTAAATGCGATAACGCAAAATAGACAATAACGCCACAGAAGGAGAAAGGGAGCTTTTTAGCATGATGCTTTGCATTGTTTGGGATTTCGATTAATATGATTGGTTGATCCTTGTTCGAATGCAAAGGATCACGCTAAAAAGCTCCTCCCGCCATCTTTAGCGTTATTGTCTACTGCTCCTGCAAAACCCTTCAATTGTGTTAATTAACGGAGTTTTTACCTGACATCTAATGTGACACAGACTTTCATTTTAAGAAAAAGACAACATTAAATACTGTATTAATTACTTACAATAATCGATCTTTAGCTCTCACATTTGCCCCATATTCAAGAAGTATTTTAGCAATCATTCTGTTGCCTTGTCCGGCAGCACAATGAAGAGGTGTCTGATCGTCTGGGCCTTCGCAATTCGCATCTGCATCTCTGAATGATAGAAACCGTATGCAAATGAAAAAACAAAAACTTCGTAAAATTGTGTCATCAAGCCATCTGATATATAGAAGTGCTTGATTAGATACCGGCTTAGTCAAAGCATAGTCAAGGAAAAGTTTTGACTTTGCTTGCAAAATCAGCAAAGTGTGGTTTTACTATCGATCTTAAAAAATATCTTCACAGCTTGGAAATCCTTTTTGGGCCATAAGTTGTGGAAGACATTGTCAAACTGTCCAGGAGCTATTATTTGGATGCTTTTGTATGAATTTTCGACCCGTATATGATCATGGAGATAGAGTTGCTAAATACTCTGTGCAATTTAGTAGGATGTTTCAAAACTAGATAGCTCACGAAGTTTCACAATTTCGCCAATCTAAAGAATTGATTTGATCTTTGACGCAAAACTTCAAAAGAACATTTAACTATTAGTATCATTTTTTAATTCTAGTGATTTTTCAAAAGCCGAAACCTGTTTTTTGACTTTGCAGTGATATCTATGGTTCATAACTCTTTATTCAGAGTTCATAGGCTAGCCTAAAGGCTACAAGTCATTATAGTTCAGAGTTCATAGTTCACGATCGATGCAACGTACCGTTCAAGAAGCAGACTTGTACTTTCCACTTGATTTCTTAGTACAGCATGATGTAACAGGGACAGGCCAGAAATATCCTTTGCATTCACTGACAATCCACTGTCTAGTAGAATCTCCAACTGTTTACAGCTACCACTGCAAAATTGTGGAAAATGTTTGAAAATATAGGATAGTATAACAAAGTGGTCATGTTTAACAATAATCGAATTTAGAAATTTTGTTACCAGAAGGAGTGTTTTTTGACAGTAATAGTACAAAACCTTGAAACCAATTTGTGAACTTTCAAAATATTTGTTTTATCGAGGCTGAAACTTGATTCTTTGGGTTCTAAAATCACTTCTGTATGAGTTATGTCGCTTTGTAATGAGTAATTGGTTCAAATAACTTTCCGTGATCCTTTACAAAAATTACAAAAAGCGAAATAGCTCAAAATGTATTCATCGTAGGAAATTCATGGATCCCTGTTCACAACAAACAACTGTGCTATCGAAAACTGAAACCACATTGGAGAACCCTAAACTGATAACCTAGGTCCCTTGTATCCCTTTGGTAAACCTTAATCAACACACTCATAAGGAAACAGTTAAAAGGATGACCCTCCCTATTCCCACTCTCGACTTACACCTCGCAGAAATGAAATGCAGCAAAAATCCCATTCAGCACACATTTAATGACGAAATCTTAGCATACGTAAGTAGTGTAAAGTTCACATTGTCGATTTAAGCTTAAATGAAAATAGAATTCGTTGAGAGTAATATTATGAGTCTCTGTTGACCAAAGCGATATCATTCTGAAAGGGCAGAGGGAAACAAGGGACTCAGGTAATAAGTCTAGGATGCTTATTTTGTTAATATTATGTAGTATCTTTTTAATTTGTAGATGTTTTTTGCCACAGCCCCCTGAAAAAGCAGTTCTGATGGACTGACGGGGCTACCGTGCCTAAATAAGTAAAAAGGGAATGATATGAACTGATGACCCATGCATCTTCCTTTTTATAGACTTTTACTTGTTCTTCCAATTCTTCCAACTAGTCTCGGTCAAATGATGAATCTCAATGTCTTTTCTGTTCGAATTTTCCAACAGTTAATAAACTTTTCAACACTAATCCAAAGTGCACTTAAATGTGACATTTACCTTTCTATGGCAGATGCAGCAACGGAAAACAGATCGTCAACCTTTGAAATTTCTCCACTGTAAAAAATAACAAAAACCATTTTTTCAAATTAATAGAAGATCATTGGCGATAACCGCTGGTGAAAGGAAACACGAAAAGGAGATCTAGCATCATTTCCTTAATTCATATCTCCTTCAAGAATGTCGCAATTTTACTACATTCTTTCGCAACTTCCATGAAACGAAATAAACCAGCATACCATTACCAATATTTTTAAGTATAACAGTAATTTCAATAAAAATATGACTTGTACGAAGAATATGAATAGATTTGTATCTATTCATATTCTTCGTACAAGTCGTATTTTTATTGAAATTACTGTTATACTTATACAAACGACGTACAGCACGCACAACAACATTGTTTTTCTATTGCCCAATATTTTTAAGACTGCCTTAATCAATAATCACATATGATGTATGAAGGAAGGTTGATGAAAAAATCAACACAAAACTGCACTAAAATTAATCTGAGTTAGTTTTAGATAATAAAAACTGAAAAGAATGCCAGACATAATTTCTTGGAATAGTGAAAAGCTCAACTTTGTACGTTTTTGTCAAATTTTGCATCAACAATTACTACAAGGACATGATAACAGATCATGCATTCTTTTGGACAATCATAGCAGCATGGTTCGACTATTGAAAAATTCTTTTGCGCTGTGTAGCGAATTTGCTTCTCGTTTCGCTTAGCGAAGAATCAATAACATTTCTGTCGACTCTAAAAGGCGAGGCGAAATTGCAAAAATGAGAATTTGCTTGTCCAAAAACAAGACTTTAAAAATAACATTTTCAAAGACTGCAGCAACCTTACCTTCTCGTCTCCTCGTCCCATGGCACACGTTCCTTCCCCAAGCTACTGATATTCGATCCAGTCCCTCTCTCCTCTTGAGAAATATTATCCTTGAGATCACCTTCTAGCAAGTACTCTTTGTCGTGCTCAGAGCGTGTTTCTATACTGCTGGAACGTGTTGTGAAAGCATCCTTCGCAGGTTCTTCAAACGTATGTAACTGGCGTTTAGCGAGAGTATCTCGGTGGATTTGTACTGAAATCACCTGGGAAACGAAAAAGGCTTCTTGGTTTACATGTATCGAATTTAATCACATGCATCATACGTCATTGTTACAATTCAATGGCATTGCCAGAAACCTCAGGTCCATGCTCGACTTGAGTCTCACAAATTTTGGTTTCAGAAACAGATGCACTGTGGAGGAGGGGGCGAAGAATTTAGTCCATGGTACGGAGTTGTGCCACCCTTCAGGGTACCTTGTAACGCTAGGATCCGGATTAATGGCAATGGTTTTTACTGAATTCCCGATTTAAGTGACTGATTTTCAGTAAATCCTCATTTAAATTCGTCTTGTTTATTTTCTCTGGATTTATGATTGTAATTTTCAGAATATTTTTCGGATTTTGGGTGGGGGCACTTAATATAATTAATATATGTACTTAATATAAAAAAATCAGCATCGAGAACTGTATTCTTGTGCGTAAATTTCTATTTGAAACTGCTCATTTGAAATTAAAATCTAATTCACAGTATCCATGATTGATGGCTCCATGCTTCTGAAATGAGAAGCAATCCTGCATCATTTAACTTAACTTACATTATTAAATAATTACCTCATTTCTGTTGCCAGGTTCCCCTGTGTCTTCAGCCTGTGCAGTAGCCAATGATGACGTCGCAATGGCTGCTTTACCTCGATTTCCACCAGAAGTAGATAAAGGCCTCTTTTTAGATGGTGTCAAATCACCAAGAAATCTATGTTTATCTCTAGATCCTTCGGATTCAGTTCGATTTCTTTCTCTGTATCGTGATCCATCTGAATCCGTCCTGATCCGTTCGGTAGATGAAAGCGATGATTCAGCAAGTAAGATTCTCTCTCGCTTTTCTTTTAAGAGCTTTCCGACTGATTTAAAAGCCAATGCAACTGATCGAACGATGCTTGATGTCTACGAACAACAGATGAAACATGAATGCCACAAATTAATTGGCAAAAAATTGATATGAAAACAACCAAAAATATGTTTGCTTGTTTGTTTGATTATTTGTTTTTTGCTTATTTGTTTGTTTGCTTATTTGTTTGTTGATTATTTGTTTGCTCGATTATTCGTTTGTTTGCTTATTTCTTTGTTTCTTATTTGTTTTCTTCCTTGTTTGCTTCATTTGTTTTTTTACTTGCTTGTTTGCTTATTTTTTCCCTTGCTTGCTTGTTTGCTTATTCTTTGTTTGCTTATTTGTTTGTTGATTATTTGTTTGCTCGATTATTTGTTTGTTTGCGTATTTGTTTGTTTCTTATTTGCTTATTTCCTTGTTTGATTTATTTGTTTGTTTGCTTGCCTGTTCGTTTGCTCGCTTGTTTGCTTATTTGTTTGCTTGCTTGCTTTTTCGCTTGTTTGCTTATTTTCTCCCTTGTTTGTTTGCTTGTTTGTTTGCGTGGTTGTTTGTTTGCTTGTTTGTTTGCGTGGTTGCTTGTTTGCTTGTTTGCTGCGAGGAGGAGTTGAGGCTGCATACAGGCTACCTAGCGTCCGAAGGTAGCTTTTAGGAACAGTTAGGAGCAAAGCTTATCGAAGCAGTGTCCTGGTTCTTCCTCTCGATGTAACCACACCTCAGGATCCCCGCAGCCTGGAATTACAGAGAGTTGGCGACTCTTCTCACTCTAGGTAGCCGGTTTTGGCTAAACAGGGAGTCGAAGCACCAACCTTCATATTGTTAGGCGTACGTATTAAAGATATCGACGTACTAAACGCAAAAAACAGTGTTATCTAGTTTCCGAATTACTTTCAAAATCATCAGCAGTCTAAGCAAGAGAAAAACCTTGGCTTGGCAAACTTGAAAGCGGCCTATTTCAGATGTGGTCTTGCTTAGCTAAGTACACTCTTTAATCCACCATGATACGAATAATCAAATTTCTCTCAATTAACTTGAAACAAAGTGTTCAAATTTCATTTCTCTGCAACCTAATGAAGCGGACATGTCAGCAAATGTAGGCAACAAACGCCCAACGGAAATCGAAATTAAATATCTGAGATGTAATCTTAGGAGGAACTTATACGAACTGATTGCGAACAGAGCTATTTTGGAGTGATTAAGGGTCGTTGAAGATAGGGAGCTCAGTATTGCTCTAAAAGTGCAGGTGAAGGGGAACTGCGGGCTCTTGACGCCAAGCGCTGGGATCACAGAAGTAACCAAGCGCTAATTGAGTCCACGAGCAACGGCCCTCTGCAACACGCTGGCTGCAAAATCAGAGGATTGCAGCATTTGCCTGGATACTTACATTCACTGTCCCTTTCATATGGTATACAAATGTTCAGTTCTTCTCCATACACTTTTCAAGTAAGTTCCCCTGTGCCTTGAAACTCTCCAACGATCAATGCTTCTGCAGTTCTATCTAGCCAACCCTCCGGGGCGGGGGTCACTTCCATATATACGGATACGGGATGTGCCATTTTTGAGGTGTGTTTTTTTGGTCGAACAATAAATTTTGGGGTATCATTTTTGGAAAGATCATACATTTTTGGGTATCATTTTGAAAAATATTTTCTTAAGGTGGTTAGTTTTGATGAAGATATGAATTTGGTCTTAATTTCTAATATGAATAAAATTTTAGGGATGCATTTTATATTTCCTGTAAATTTTGGGGTGTGGTTTTTGGAAAATTTATAAATTTTAGGGTGTGATTTCACATGTCAAAATGGCACACCCCTGTCATCTGTCTATTGAAATGACCCCCGGGGAGCCAACCCTTCTTGTCCAACCTGGCAATAATGAGCCATGTCGGTATAACGAGCGATACGAGCGATACAGTACGATGCTTATATCACTGACATAAAAAACCTTCCATCGCTCCACTCTGAGCGATAATGAACAACAAACTGTTGCTCGTGTACCTGTCTGGTGCTAGAAATCCATCACTCGTGCGTCATCGCTCTCCGTCACTCGTTATCGCTCTTTATCGCCCCTTATCGTTTATTCTGATGATGTGGGAACCAGGCTCCAAAGGTTTGGTTTTCTCACCAATTTTTGCCTCGGTTTTTATATTGCAACAGTTACGCTAGGACATAGAATAGAGGGCACTATTTTGTGGCTAGGCTTTCTCGGTGATCAACCAATATGCTGACAATGAATTCATCAATATTATCTTTAGCTCAATTTTCACACAACTTTGTGTAGCGAAATCTCTCCAACAGGTAGGAATACACCAGTGCTCAACAGAGGCACAGCAGTTACGCCTTACTGTCGTCATTTCATTGAAATCTTTTCTCAAATAAGCATCAAATAAGCAGGAGTTTAGGACATAGCACAGTTCAGTTCATTTCTTTGCTTTAATAAGCCTTGGGAAAGTTAAACCTCCTTTACCTGGGAGTCTTTTAATAATTCCTTTTTAATCCAATAACTCAGCAGGAAATAGCCTCTTAATGATGTTTCCATTCACAAAAATTTCAACATTTAATCTTGCCTTAGTTTTTCATGATGTCTCCTTATTAAGGAATTGCTAACTGTTTTACATAGTATCTCATTAAGATTTAGTGCTGATAAAATTGTCTCGTAATGAAATCAAGTTAGTCACCAGACAACGCTTTAGTCACTAGGCAAACCTTTAAGCCTTCCAAACTTTCGTTCCTCTAGCACTTAGCAGTTTCACATAAGCATAATTTTTCATAAGCAACCACTGATAAGAAAGTGTAGGCTCGACCTTTTAAAAATCACGAAGTCCGCAACCGTGTTCGCTACGATCATATCGGAACTTCAGAACGGTTTCTTAAAACCTTCTATCAAAAATTGCGCTGTTGGGAAAGATCCGTAGCACGAAGATTTTTCATTTGGGTGTCTTTCTAGCCTGACTCACAGACCAAACTGTGAGTCAGGCTAGTGTCTTTCAGACTTGTTTTCACATTGCTTTCTGCATCGTCTGTAGATTTCATCAGACGTCATATTATCGGTTTCTACGAAGGAAATCTTTTTTCTTCAAAATCTTTTTCGTTTGTTTTTCAATACCTAAAGTATTACCAAGATCGTGCGTCCGGCATGCAGGTCAGTCTGTCGAAAATTTGATTAAGTTTCCTGCTAAAATGGTTGTTCCAATCCAGTTCAAAAGTACACCTATTATTCAAATGCCTTTTGCCATCGATATTTGTATGAGAAATACATGGTATGCCAGACGAGGCGCATAAACATAAACTTGATAATTTCTCCACGGGGGGGGGGGGGGTTCTTCCATAGTAAAGGTAGCTGGGGATATGTGCCACG
>REGM01000153.1:312968-336267 GCA_004194415.1 Aurelia aurita | reverse complement strand
AGGAAAGGCCAATTTTCTTAATTTGTGTCTAGAAACCCCAAATTTTAGCGATTTTGGTCTAAAGAAGGCAAAATTTTGGTGATTTGTGCCTAGAAAACGGCAAATTATGGCACTTTTAGTCTAGAAATTAGTCTAGCCAAGGGTATCATTTTCACAAAAATTGGTCTAGACAACGGTACCATTTTGAAGATGCTCGCGGCACACCTCTATCCGAAATTTAGCCAAGAACCCCCCCCATGAATTTCTCGTTCACCTTCGCAATCTTTCTGTTCCATTATCAACATTTTTTGGAGAGAAGATGAGCAACTTTTTATCTAAACATCAAATGTTTTATTTAACGAAAGAAACGTCTGAAAATAAAAATAACAAATTCCAAAATTCAAATTTTGCGCATGCGTCATTATGATTCGGCAGCACGGCGGCGCGCCAAGGTGCGGCAAAATTTTCCTCTTATTGAACAGAGGCGATCAAAATCGAGTCAAGGTCGATTTGAAATTCCACTGGTTCGGCACGGCGCTACAAATAACACAGACCTAACCAAAATTAACTAATAATTCATTCAGAGCATAAACAAAAATTAACTCATACTTCATTCTGAGAAGTTTTATTACAGTGGCGGACTAGCCCACCGGTCCACTGGCCCGTGGCCGGTGGGCCCCCCTCAAAATATGGCAAAAAGGGCCCCCTTTTCACTGAAAAAGGGCCTCTTTTGCGAAAAAGACAACTGTTTCTCTTTGATGTCCCCTTTCGAATAATGGACACCTCACAATACACGCCAAAGCTCTTGTTGGGGGTGGAGTCAAATTTGAACTTTAAAGAATAATATTTCAACTTTGGAAGCACCAATATCAATAAACATGGCACCTAGGTTCAAGTTAACTTTTCAGAATTAACTTAAAAGTTATTGCGAATTGATTGGAGCTAAATTGGCATCGCTAGCCCTGATCAAACCTGTTACCTTATTTAGTACACTCGGTATACCGTGTGCGCCAAAAAAAGAACTATCCACTTTTGACAGACCACGAAAAATCGTTCACTGGACTGATTTTGAAGATTTATGACTTAATCTTTGCTCAAATTCATAATTAGATGCAAGCATTTTTGTAAAATTTTTAGTCTTCTTTTTTTTGAGCTGTAATCGAGTTTCTTAAAATTTTCGGTCTGGAAAGAACTGAAAACGATAACAAAACATCGATCAATTTCTCAAAACACTCGACATGAATGGACAAAGAGAAAACTTTTCGTGGTGATTTGGGGATTTAAAAATCGATTAGTTATAATCTGCAGCACGAGCCTTAGTTCAACGTTGGGAAAATGTAGCAGTATATTCTTTTAATGAAGAAAATGATGCGGGATGCTAATTTATAAAAAATCTGTTACAAAATGGTCAAAATTCTATTTTAGCACTGGCAAACAAGGGATTTGTAGAAGTGTTCTAAGCCAAAGTNTAAAATTTTCGGTCTGGAAAGAACTGAAAACGATAACAAAACATCGATCAATTTCTCAAAACACTCGACATGAATGGACAAAGAGAAAACTTTTCGTGGTGATTTGGGGATTTAAAAATCGATTAGTTATAATCTGCAGCACGAGCCTTAGTTCAACGTTGGGAAAATGTAGCAGTATATTCTTTTAATGAAGAAAATGATGCGGGATGCTAATTTATAAAAAATCTGTTACAAAATGGTCAAAATTCTATTTTAGCACTGGCAAACAAGGGATTTGTAGAAGTGTTCTAAGCCAAAGTAGAAGGAGTGTCTTCGATAGTTTTCCTGGGGGCTTCGCCCCCAGACCCCCTCATTTATTACCCCAATTTAATTTGCACTAGCCATGGTGCTGATTGCAAGGAAATTTTCTCTTGACTTCACCCTCATTTTTCAGGCCAAACCCACCAGGGCCCCCTTAAGTCCTCAATGGCCGGTGAAATATTCTGAGCCAGTCCGCCACTGAGTTTTAATAACTCATAAGAAACTTTTGAAAAATATCAATCTCTTTACGCCTGTATCTCTTAAATTTAGTATCACTTTTTGCGTTTAGTTAAATTTTTTTCACAAAGAAGTCTTTGTGTCAAATGTAAATGGGAAATAGGCTTGAGTGAGTCCTGGGAAGATGTTCAGTAATGGCATAAAGACCAAATAGATGAGATTAAAGAATTACATTAGGAGTAGAACTGTATCTTAACCTCGGATTACTTTTTGTCTGTCAAAGATCCAGAAGAGACAATTGCATTGCATAGCTGCCGCAGACAGTATCAGGAAAAGTCCCAATCAAAAAGCCTCGATTTAAAAGGACTATTTTCCACAAGCAGATTTACGAGGGGCTGATGAGATGTCAATTCACTCGTCACTAAAGTATTTGATCAGTCTAACGGAGACCTCAAGCTGACATTATTCATCTAGGTTCAAACCCTACGTGCTTCAACGCAGCGAAGCTAATATTCAAAACGAGGCTAAACTTAGAATTTTGGTATCCACTATCCAGACCTGATTAGACCTCACTAAAGAAGTTGCTATCCACTGTAGAGTCTCCCTAGACATCACCAACAACTTTCATCAATCTAACAGAGACACCAAGCTGACATCATTCATATAGGTTCAAACCCTATGTGCTTCAATGTATGTAGGGACACTGTTATTCATAACGAGGCTAAATATAGGGCCCTTGATATCCTAACCTCAAGTAACCCTAAAATAATTACAATTATAATTGACATTTCGCTAATGGCAAGTTTAAGCCCTGGCCTAATGCGAGGCCTAATGGGATATTGTTTGCCAAACATTTGAGATTTGCTTGAAACGCCAAGTGTTTGTCCGTTGGCACACAATTTTGCTTTAGAGAAGCAGAACACGTTTTTAACACGATCAAAAACATCGCCGCGCCCAAATAAATTCTGCTTAATTCTGCTTGTCAAAAAGCGTTTCGCGATGTGACCAAACAGGAAAAAATTGCCTGGCAAGCAAATCTCAAATGTTTGACAAATCATGTTTGCCAGGGGTAAGTTATCAATGCTTTGATTTTTAATCGAGTGCTTTGATTAGTTCGACTTTTGCTGATACATTTGGAAGATGGTACATCATAACCTCCCAGAAAACATCATCGACAAAGTTTTCCTCAGTTTTTGTTTGCATTCAATTTGTGACTGTGACAACTAGCCCCACTCTTCCCTAGTATTTAGCATACTGCATTACCAATTTTAGCCTGGTACGCACAAAAAGCTATTTCCGATAAAAACTGGATTTAGTACAGAGCTGCGGCTAAGTGTTACTTGCTTGCTTTGAAAGAAAGATGACTGGTACAACTACAAAGTGGTAGGCACTAGAAACGTCTCGTGTTTTGATTTTCAGTTATGCTAAAAAGCATTAGGCTCTAAAGAAAAGCTCCAGAGCCAGTGGCAACGTTATCAAAGTGCTCAGACAGAAAATAATCTTAAACGTAAGATCACAGTTCCAATTTTTTATTCATTCTCCAATATTGATAAAACAAGACACTTAGTTTCTATTAAAATCGTTTTAGATACATAAGAAACGCAATGACAGCTAAATCTAAAAAATAACAGTGGCGAAGGTATCTATCTTATCTTTTTCTTTCAATATAAACAAGGTTTTAATCGGAGAAAAATACTAATTAAGTTCTATTTCAAGGAGAAGATCTCATCTTAGATTGATGCAAAAACATGATAACAGGACTGTAATATTCGCAGGGAAGAAAGCTGCGGCAAATTTGGAAAATCCAAAGGTTTACCAAAATAGATAGGATGATTTTCATGAGAGGGTGTGGATTGCTAAAAGCTTCATAAAAGAATTCTCTTTGGAGAAAGCATAGATAATGTTTGAACGCGAACTGGAAAGACAATATAACATCCATGCCACTATCACCAGTTGCCAACTTATGGAATTAGATAGGACTGAAAAATCTGCAGAGGCGAGTAACCCATGAAGCCTTCACCCTTGGATGATCTAACAGTCTAGTGACATTTGTGGTGTTAAAAAAGCTGGTTTGATCTAAGTTATGAAGCTGAAGCTGACCTAAGTACGTTGAACGAAAGTACTTGAGACATCTCTACCAGAACTTTGTCTCAAAAGTTGCAATTCGGAATTAGGAAATCATACGTCAACAAAGAAGAAGTGGGTTGCCTGAGTGAATTTGGCTTCACTATGAAATACCAAAAGTTGGTGCGAGAGTAAGAGTGCGCAAAGGATCATGGTTTAGCAATGGGCTCCGAAAACCCGCTTTTCTGCTTTGCACAATGTATCACTATAATATCTCCACAAACATCTTCGTATCGCTAAACCAATCTAGAACATTATTACAGCACTGTGAAACATTTAAAGAATGACAAAAGACCTTAATTTGATTCTCTAAAAATAGCTGAAAGGCCGAGTGACATTTTCAAGGCCCAAAAACCTTCAAGTTAAAGTCAGATATCTTATTTCAACTTCCCTGCCCCGCAAAACCATAATTAACCATGGGCTTTTAGCCTGTGCGCATGTGTCCCTGCGCCCGTTGAGGTTGCTGTTGTTGCGTTCATTAAGAAACCGTGAGATCTGAGTGAACAAAGACATCCTTCGTTAAATCAAGTTGCGTTTATATGAGCAGCGGGCCAGCCCGGTCAGCCGAGATCTGTGAATTAGGAAGGCGGGATCTCGGTAAGGCGGGATCATATAAACAGTGTCAGGCGGGCTGGCCCGGTTGACGGGTGTGATAATTTATTTGCGCAGGCGCGAGTTCATTGTCTATTTATCAAAGTCTTTGTCAGGCCTTTGTCTTCAAAATTCCATGATATATTCTGACATGCATCATTACGAGGCCAGCCCGTCTGGCCGGGATAGTTTTCACTCATATAAAAGCAAATTAAAATAATCCCACCTGGGCGAGCCAGCCCGGTCAGGCGGGTTGGCTCTCCTCATATAAACAGGCCCTAACACTTCTAGCATTCAAAAATTTTCGTTCGGCACATAACTTGATACCACTCTTTTTGGCACATTATCTGCACAAAGAGACCGTAGTGGCTCACCACTGAAGCTGAGTAAACAACCCCCACTGGCTCATCGTCCGAGTGACTAGCTTGTCTACGAGGGCATAACCATATGCAATTTACCGGATGAGTGATGATTGTGCTTTCTCAGTGGCAGCCGAGGCGCAAATCACTCCAAAAAAGTGCACGAGATTATTAATCACACGAAATCATTTTATGATTATTTTGATTTTACGATTATTTTATGATTATTTCATGATTATTGTGATTATTTTATAATTGTACGAGATCATAAAAGTGATTTGCCGGAGCCATGAGACCCAAACAGGACCAGATAAGGCGAGAGCGCTATGCGAAGGTGACTGCGGATTTTAGAGCCAACAAATTCGACTTTCTTGTATCATAACACAGAAATTAGTTGTTTGATTTACTCGAACAAGGTCTCAAACTCCAAGTTGAAGCATTTCCTATGACACAGTATCAAAACGAGACCAGTGGCGGATTTAGGGGGGGGCAAGTGGGGGCAACTGCCCCCCCTTCACGAGGAAAGCTCAGCTTGGCGCCCCCTTTTTGGCGAGAAGTGCGCCCCTCATCGTGACCCTAATGCAGTCTTTTATGAATGTTTCGAACAAATCAAGGCGTTATTTAGTAGAAAAACCAAATAAGTTTCTTAACCAAGAGTCCAATGATTTTNAGAGCCAACAAATTCGACTTTCTTGTATCATAACACAGAAATTAGTTGTTTGATTTACTCGAACAAGGTCTCAAACTCCAAGTTGAAGCATTTCCTATGACACAGTATCAAAACGAGACCAGTGGCGGATGTAGGGGGGGGCAAGTGGGGGCAACTGCCCCCCCTTCACGAGGAAAGCTCAGCTTGGCGCCCCCTTTTTGGCGAGAAGTGCGCCCCTCATCGTGACCCTAATGCAGTCTTTTATGAATGTTTCGAACAAATCAAGGCGTTATTTAGTAGAAAAACCAAAGAAGTTTCTTAACCAAGAGTCCAAAAATTTTCGCGCGCCTTCGGCGCGCTTTCTTCCTATTCTATTTTTGGCGCCCTCTCCGCATGTTGCCCCCCCTTCAACTTTGGGCTGGATCCGCCCCTGAACGAGACAACTGAGATCACAGCTCTGCCACACCAGCCGTACAAACAGAGAACAAGTTTCTTCGGACACTTTGTAGAAATACAAAACCAAAGCACGACAATAATCGCGATAACGTTTTAAAATTTGCTGCTCAGAAGATGATTTTTCAACCATTGACTTCATAATCTTTTTACCGTCCAAACAACCTTACTATCATCACTAAAGTTAATGTGGTCATAACCATAACTGAGTGGAAGACAGTTTCAAAAACATACGGTGGTAACAAATTGAATTTTATCAATTATTCAAATTTTGCAAATATTTTTTGGCCACCCGGTATATATCTTACACATTCATATCCCACTTTTTAGCCGCCTTTGACAATGTCCATTCCTTTTAAAATTTACATAACTGTGTTGGAGGAAAAATTCTTATTCAAGTTTCAGACAGTAGCTGATCAGATATTTCAACTGCGAAACGTTCATGATATTCTTTGATTTAACGGGCCTACCCTTGTTTGTAAGAAACTCGTTTATAAGAAACTAGTACTAGGATGGCTAAAAATTTAAGAAATTCTACCAGTATGTTTGAGAAGCGCTAAGAACATTTGAAGCTAAACCTAAATGATCTAAATATATCATGGCAAAGATGTCGCTGAAACCGGCTGAAACCTAATTCTTCAGAAAAAAAACCACTGCAACTTTATGTTTCGAGCCCAATAGAACTCTTAAGAAACGTATTTGCAGCAGCGGTAGAGACTGTATCATAATTCACGACCCCAAAAATAACAAAAACAAGTATTTAGTACTAAAAGGCGTAAATTTTCGTGTGAAGTTAATTCAATTCACTTTCCAAGTAATAGAAGGGTATACGACTGTTTTTGGCATAGGGTATTGCTATATAATGACATAAAAACTGATAAAGTTTAAATATTCCCTCCACTCGAAACTAGGGACGAAAAAGAATGTTTGTGACAAAATCTACACTCATTTTTGTTCATAAGAAACTTGGCTCTGAACTTTGTAGCCCGGTTTCTTAGCTTTGGGTCCAATTCTTATAGTTAAAGTTTTCTTGTAGAGTTTCGTAATTTTTCATAAATCAAATCTCACAATTTATCACAATTAGGTGAGGACCACTAATATAGCTTTTAGAGTACAGATAATCACAAGAAAGAAGAAGATCGTAAAAAATATGCTTTTTAGTATCGGTAATGCATTTTTCGTTGAAAACACTTCGCAACTCATCAGCTAAAATTGAATAAGTTTCTTAGCTTCGAATTGAAATCTGATCGCTTCTGCTATAGTTTCTAAATTTTCTGGAAGAGGCTACTTAAATTTATTATCAGCGGTTTCTTATTTCAAAAAATGAGTTTTTATCAGACTGAACAACACATTTCAGTAATTAAAGAAAAGGGATTTTTTGCAAAAAAATGACTTCTGAGAGACGTAAGGCATCAAAATTATGAAAAAGATATAAAAAATTACGTTGAAGCTCCACTGAGATAAAGGATTTAAAATATTAGAGATGGTAGCATATATTTTTCAACAACTTTTTCGAACAGAGTATAGGGCTCATACCTTTAAAAAGGTGGGTGTAAAATTCTATCAAATTTTTCTTTGAATTAAATGGCTCGAAAAGAACTTAGGGTACTTTGCTGTAATTCTGCCGTAAATTTTTTTAGATATCTTGATTATTTTCAAATTGGCGGCAGATATTATATTGGAGGCTGTGACGTCATCAAATTTCTAATTCCTAAACCAGAAGAGCGACAGATTTCTGCTTCCCACCACATTGTAGACCATCATAAATTATAGTTTTCTTGAAGATGATATCATTTGCTTCTATTGATTTAGGATTTACGATGATTTTAATTTTTTCAAAATTTTCCATGAATTCTTTCAAAAAAACTAAAAACGCCACAATTTGGAAAATAATGAAGATATCAAAAAATTTCCACGGCAGATTTACAGCAAAGTACCCTAAGTTCCTTTCAAGCCATTCACCTCAACGAAAAATTTAATAGAACGCCCACCTTTTTAAAGGTTTGAAAGATTTGAGAAAGGTTAAGAAACTTTTTCAATTTTAGGTTATGAGTTGCAAAGTATTTAAACAAAATGTGCACTACAAACCCAAATAATGCTACACAGTATAATTATTAAATATAACTTTTACTATGAGAATTGGGTCGAAGTTAATAAACCGTAATGTAAAGTTCAGAGCCGAGTTTCTTGTAAAACATGAGTGTGCAAGGACAACACGGTTTCACTCGCTTTACTTCAGATATCACAGATGACAATGATCCTTCTGTTTAATACATCACTTAAAATCTTATTGATGCCTGAGCAGGAATCCAAATGCATCATTATTAATCGTATCTGCCGTTGCGACCGCATCAATTAATCAGTGGCATTGCATTTGATGTATTATGCACCGCATCACAGCCACGATCACAGCATCAACTATCTTCTATCTTATGTTTACATGAAGGGTGGTCGTGCTGGGCAGCTCAAGTTGTTCTTATAAATCGGGTTTTCTTGATTAATCTTATATAACACTGACCATCTATTGTACATTAAGACGTGACTAAGAGCATAAGCGACCATGTTAGTCTATTAGGGATGTTATTGTTTTCCAATCTTTATACTGAGCATCATTGCATGAAGCTTGCAACAATACACACGATACCACTTTCGGTGATTTCGGTGGGAATCAATGTTTGTGGTTTTTAGCTCAAACCGAACAAAATTCGCGGAATATCTCCTATTAATATCATGCACCTACTTACGTAGATAGGACATTTTGCAGATTTGAATCTCTCTAGGGAATTGCGTGTTTGACGAGACTGACTACGTTCCTCCAAATATTTTTCCCTCCAATATACTTCATTGCCTCACAGTAGAACCCCTATCTGTTCAAACATTTAGCGAGAACAATTCAATTCAATAAGGTAAATATAGTTGCTGTTGTTGCAAGGTAGCGGTAACTGGGACAAAGGTAGTAAGTATAGTTTTTGGCCTTCAAGAGTTCCCGGTATCACAAAAAACTAAGTGAGTTGTCTTGTTTGACAAAATTGATTGTAATCCATTTTACGCATAAAATATTAATTAACGTAAATGAGTGATTCAAGCGTTGTTTGGTAGCGAAATGGCTTGGCTACATCCCTATTCTCTTTTTCTATTTTTATCGACATCGAAAATTGGCGAAAATAAGGATTTAGTGAAACAAGGCAGATCAAAAATTCCATCAAAGGGATCGATTTAATCAGTACGAGACAATAACGAATATGTGTGCATGCAAACAATTCTCAATAACGAAAAATTTTCTATTTCCGACGTAAGGAAAATTCTAATACCGCAAGAGGATTGTTTGGATGCATCCAATCTGAGCTGCATATTCCCCATATTCCCTAGCCGGCGTCACAGACCACAACGAGGGGTCTGTGACGCAGGCTACATATACGTTGTGTCCCTGCTCTGCAGCTAATCAAAATCGATCCCCTGTTTTTGATGAATTTCGACGTGTCTTAGAACTTTGTCTTAGAATTTGTACAAAACAATTAGATTTGTACAAAACAAAACTCTATTCAAAGTACAATTATTTATACTGTATTTGTTTGTGTCTTAGAACTGCCTGTATTCACTAAATCCTTATTTTCGCCAGTTTGTGGTCTCGATAAAAATAACAAAAAATAGTAGCGATTTAGCCTAGCCATTTAGCTACCAAAAAACGTTCGAACCACTTATTTCAGTCGCTTAGTCTATTTTTTACAACAGATTTGATCGCTTCACTTTTTTCGGGTCACCCGGTATAAGTGTCACAGAAAACTTGAGCACTGTTTGTATGGCTGTTGTGGAGGAGCTGAGATTTCAGTTGTTTCGTTTTTGAAACTTTTGCATAGGACAGGGTTCAACTTAGAATTTGGGACCTTGTTCGAGTAAATCAGACGAGTAATTGTAGCATTATTATACCAAAAAACTCGAAATCAGACGTTGCTTCAAAAAAGCGCCCCCTTCAAGAGGTGTCAACAATATTTCAAGTTCACATATTTTCAAAACAGCAAACGAAAGAAGTAATTTGCGCTCACTGGCTACATTTGTATAAATTCAAAATACATTTAAAAAAGCTTGCAAAAATAAAAATCATGAGTAACTGTATATTTTCTGACTTTGACACATATCAAATTGCCTGTAGCTCTTTCGTTTCATATTTCCACCTCTGCAAACGTCAAGATCTGTTAAAGTTACTATCTGTAGTGTTCACATACCCATGCTATGACAATAGAACAGTATGTATCACAGTAGGTAGCTTTAGCACGTGTTTTGTTATGTTGTAAGTTGCTGTTAGATTAGTATTATACTTGATCCGATGCACCCAAGCAAACNATACACACAGGAATACAAGGGAGTTAGGTTCGAAAAAGCGGTTGGCCTAATTTAATTTAGGCGGTTGAAGTGTTAGGCAGGGAGAGACAGAACAAAGAAGACAACAACAAACAAAACAAGGTAAGTAAATATTTATTTATTAATTACTTAATCGGTGTCCTGACACCCTTGATTTACCTAGGGTCCTGAACTCTATGGAAGCGATGGATGGTTAATGCCTGGACCAAACAGCAATTAAGGTGGTTTGCTCAGTTTAAAGACCCATTGCTAACTACTATGATCCTTTGCGCGCTGAACGAAAGGCAAAACAAACAGAAGCTCCGCCACAAATTAGACTGATTACGATGAATACAAGTAATCGCTCATCAAAACGAGACTCACACCAAGCCGAGACCGCTGATACTGAGAGTAGAGCGTCCGGCTGTCCGGCAGCCTATCAATAGCGATAACTACAACAATGTAAGCAGTATGGCCAGAAATGACTTTTATATCACACGAAAGTTGCTTTTGGTCCTCAAAGAATCATGGTTAGCTATGGCTCATTAATTGCAAATGTCAACAGCTATCCAAGGAAAATGCAACTGTAACTATAGCGATATAGCGATAGATATATGAGCCCAATGTTCTTTACCCAGGCTAGGCATCGACGCAATGCATCTAACTATATCCTACGCAGAATAGAAGCCTTTTCTTCTACATATTACATCGACGACTGGGAACCAGGCTTGCAACAAAAATCTATGCTACGGTGAAGGTTGGACGCGTTTGGTAACAGTCTTTTAACCCTCAAACCTAGGGTATTTGATGCTCTAGGAAGACTAGAGGGGGCTGATTTAGCCCCCTATTTTATTTCTTTTCTTTACAACCTAGAGCCATGAGACTTGGCATGTGTATAGCAAGTACATCATGAGCTGAACCCAAATATGAAATCTATTTTTAGTACTAAAAATTTTCAATCACTGATTACCAGAAAATGGAAAGAAGTAAGGATATCAGTCCAATTTTTATGTATTCTGTGGTAAAATTGCATTTGCTTTGCAAAGAAAATTTATTAAAAAAAGATGACGTCATCACACAAACAATCGGAGAATTTGCGCATGCGTGTTGCATAAATACGGCGATTTACTCCTAAATTTCAAAATAAATGGCCAGTTTGATAGAGCATCAAAAATATGTCGTATTCTTAGCTTTGCATCATTTTCCCAAGTTCCCTGTGGATTTTATTAGGGTTTATTCAAAATTTGCGGTTGATTTCTTTTGAACATTAATTGTGTTTACCCCCCGGAATGGGTGTAAGAAGTAAAAGTCAGAAAGTTACTGAAAGTATTACACAGGAAGTTGGCCTACTCATCAAAACTACGTTAGTATAGCGTCATTCACATTCTTGCGTGGGCTAATCCNGATAGAGCATCAAAAATATGTCGTATTCTTAGCTTTGCATCATTTTCCCAAGTTCCCTGTGGATTTTATTAGGGTTTATTCAAAATTTGCGGTTGATTTCTTTTGAACATTAATTGTGTTTACCCCCCGGAATGGGTGTAAGAAGTAAAAGTCAGAAAGTTACTGAAAGGTAAGTGCAGTTAGTACGGATTCAGCCCCCCCCCCCAGGCACTTGATAGGGTTACGGCATAGGTATCCTACTACTTGAAGTATTACACAGGAAGTTGGCCTACTCATCAAAACTACGTTAGTATAGCGTCATTCACATTCTTGCGTGGGCTAATCTTTTTGCATTGCAGCAATTGAAATTACTGATACAATTATAACTCATAATTCCGTGTTTAACCTATGTTACTTGAATTTAGCTTATCAGCTGCTGAACAGGTCACATGGTTAGACTTGTACAAGTTTCTATTGTTGACTTTTCAATGGTTTACTTCCACAATACCACAGTATATGAATTCATGTCGGAACACTGAGTTGATTCTTGATCGTTCGGGGCTGGATAGGCATCAAATATTTTGAGGGGTAAGGGCAACTAGGCATGACAAACTCCCCGTAGTTTTAGGGAACAGGGGATACTCAAGAGTTACTAAGCTGGGAACAAGAGAACATTAGTAAAAATAGTCTGGAGGCAAGGGAAAAATGTGTGAAAGAATCATATTTTTTGGAGGGGGGAGGGGGACAAATTAATGTATTTTCTTATTCGTTTGAACTGGGGATGATGAGTTGCTTGCAATGAACTTTAAGTATTTTCTCTACTTTCAGTGTGAACATTCATATGTTGAATACCATCTTGAGAAAAAGTTATTGTCTGATTCCGTAAAAGTCAGAACCATCAGAACTTCGAGACTGATCCTGGGAATCTATACCTCGAACCATAACTCATTTTCATGATAGTCTACAATACAATACGATGGCAAGCACATGTGTGTCGCTTTTCCGGTTTGCGATTTCGAAATTTGATGACGTCACAACCTCAACACAGCTGAAGTATAAAAGCGCTGTAATTTTGAAATTCTTTCACGACATCAAAATTTCTCGAAGTGGAACTGCGGTAAAGTACCTAAAAGTTCATCGCGAATCAACCATTCTAAAGAAATTGCAACAGACATTTACATAATCATTTCTGGATATCTAATGGCTAGTCCAGTTCTGCAACAACTTAGTGTCAATGCTTTTCTTGTAATTTCGCTCCCCTCCTCCCCCCATCCCTTGACTAACTCCTTCAAGCCTTCAAAGGGAGAACAATTAATATTCAATTGACAAATAGACAAGTGGAGCGATTGGAGGGCTCAAAATTACTGCTTTTTAAATAGATTTGATATGTAATATTTATTTTTCAGAGATCCAGCAATAACAAAGTTTGACTTTAACTCTTAATCGTCGTAACTCTTTTCAAATAATTATAAATTAGTAAGTTGATAAAATCTTTAAAACAAAATGACGATACCAACTTGTTGCATATTTAGGATTTAGCAAGGAAGAGTCCCGTAGTTTATTGAGATAAAATACGTTGGGGACTTGCTACCGTCTATTGTATCATTTAAACCAATCAACGCAAGGGTCTCGATTTCTTTCCCCAAATCTGATTGGCCAGAAACTATTTTGATCGACGTTCTGCATAGTGAAACGATAGACACACAAATCCAACCACGAGTCCCAAGAGTATTCTTTTCCTTTTCGATTATTTTCTCCACTTTTAAAGAATACTCTGACCCACGGTACCAACTGTTTAGTATTTAGCCTTCTCTAGAATAGTATGTAGAACTTTGCAAGTCTTAATGGACTTTGGGAAAGATGAATACAAACGCTTTCAGTCCTTCTAACTTCTTCCCAATTCCTTGGGACACCTGATATATGGTGCAGGGTGGGTTCTAGCCTCAAATAGAATCGCCTCAAACTCATAACATTTTAAATATTCTAAGGAGGCTTAAGTAGTTAGCAATCACTATAATGATAAGAAGTTCTGTTGACATTTCCAAAAAGGCCGGTCTCCTCCAGGAAGCATTCTACTCTCGAATCTTGTAAATCAAGATTATCAAATGTTTCTAAACAGTAAGATAATTTCTTTTTCGGCTTCCTTTATTAAGATTACAAATATTCAAGAAATTTTACTTGTTTAATCTCGTTTATTATGGGTTACCAAATGTTTTCAAACAGTTCGTAGGTGTTTCAATTGGAGAAAAATTTTAAATCTAGGACATACGCTTGTTTTCAGGTTTCAAGGGGTACCAATTTGAGAATCATGTTATGAAATGGAACCATAATAGGGAAAAATGTTTCTTTTTGGTAAGGGATTTTATGGATGGGCATTATGCAGGCAGATGGGTTTTAGGTTTAGTGCAGATCGGTTTTATGAACCTTTTGCTCGCATCAGCATTCATCGTCCGTTGAATTTTAAGTTCTTGCAAAATTACGAAGATTTCCATATTTTCTCGTATACACGTATTTTTTTTATAAGAAGCTAAGAAGTTTAGCCAGTACTGAAAGTTTCTTAAAATTATCATATTTTCAGTATTCAGAGTTTCTTACGCGTTTCTTAAAGGTTCCAAGACAATCTCCATGTTTACTATCTGTGCCCTGGTGAACATTTCGAAACAAAGTTTTTAAAGCCTTTCCAATGTTTAGACATTACTCAAGTGCCTTCTGAGTAATATGATACAGGAAACAAGTGAAAATAAAGTAAAAAGATGCTAAGAATTTCCTTTATTAAAATAAATAGTTTCTTAAGTTATATTTTCCCAGTACTGGGGTTTCTTAACTTTTTGGCGATCTGAGAGTTGAGTTTCTTATAAAGGGTTTCTTATAAAAAAATACGTGTATTTGCCTGCGACATCATCAAACTCTTAATCGGAAATTATATGAAATTGATCTTTTCGTGAATTTAGAGAGACTGATAATATACCACAAATTTCTAACATGCTACAGTTATATAAGGAATCAAATTTCATGAATTGGCATGGTAAAATCATGTATCAATAGCGAAAGAACGATCACAAATGAAATTTTAGGCAACATCTTTCTCCTATACGATGCAAAGCACTCTATTTTGACATTTATAACTTTCAGATCGCAATTTAACTGAGATTTCTGAATGGTTGGATTCAAATACATAAGTCAACAGTGCAAATTGTATATTTTCCTCTTGACATCTTTTCAATCCATTTAGCTTCAAACAAAGTTGGATGGAATGCAACGGAATAGGAAAAAATAGTGTTCTGGTTGTACGTAACTTGACCGCTGCGTTGGAACGTACAGCAAATAATGTAACACCAAGAAAATTCGTTTTCGCCAGACACTGTGCACAGTATAAAACGCTTGATAACAACCAAAAACCAAATGCTATTTTCTTCTCAGCTTCGTTTGAAATGAACCAATCAGAAGCATCCAAAACAAGAAGTAACATGTGCCAAATGTGCAGCGAGACTTACCGGAAGAGACCACTCACGCGCGTTAGGAAACGAGTTAGGTGTCAAATGTATTAACATTAATATCAGAAGCATTTGAAGTTACCTTGCACTGTGGTCCATTAGGCCCTTTTTATCTAATAAATGCAAAAAAATAAAGTTCTGAATCCCAAATACATTTTGGGCTTCCGTCACGTAGCATGACCTAGGAGTTCTTGTGCTGCAACCAATTATCCGAAAACTATCAGAAAAATATCAAAATTTATTTCTTCTGTCTTCAAAAATCAATTGTAAAATTCAAACCTAAATACAAAAAATATTTGTTTCGCTATGCTCTTCAAAAAAATTTCAAAAATTAGAATCACCTTTGTAGCAAGTTTCTACCAAAGGGATCGTGCCAATTCGCCTACCCAAAAAATTTCTATGACAGTTTTCATTTACAAGTTTGGTACATGATTTTGAAATTTTTTTGCACATTTTGTGATGAAAAATTAAATAAAGTAAAATGGAAAGCCTTTCCTTTGTTTAAAAACGATGCAAGTTGAACATTTTCCCATTTCTTCCTCCTAAAGCCTTCTAAAGCGGCAAGTGAAACATTTTTAAGGCACAAATAGTATTTTGTCGTCATTTGCCCCTCAAAGAATTCGTTATTTGCAAATCGTACTAGTTTTTGAGAAATAATGCTTTGCAAAAGGCCTCAAAGCTTCATTATCATGTGCGTTTGTCATCTAAGTGAGGTCCAGTCACATTCAGGCTTTTTATTGGATGTTTGTTAAAGTTTAGTAGTGAAAACCTCCAAAATGTAGAAATAAAATTCAAAATTTGTGAAATGAAAATAGTCACGGAAATTTTTGGGTACGAACTGGCACGATCCCTTCGGTAGAAACTTGCTACAAAGGTGTTTCTAATTTTTGAAATTTTTTGAAGAGCATAGCGAAACAAATATTTTTGTATTTAGGTTTGAATTTTACAATTGATTTTTTAAGACAGAAATTTGTTAGAAAAGTACCATCATGCAATTGTCTAAAAACGGTCACAAAGAGGAAACATATTTGAACATGCTTAACGTTGCCTTGAAGCACACATTTAGAGGATCGAAATAAGACTAAAATGGAAAAGATCTGTCAAGTCTGAGCCTAGAAAATTGAAGTTGTTAAGTGCGATCAAAACAGCACCATCCCTCTACAGGTTATGTAAACAAAGGACTAATTTAGGCCCAGCTTTAAAAATCAAGATCTCCGCTTTCTATTGACCAATCTTCAAAATGTTTGCAGCACATGAACCCCAAGGTTATGCTGCATGTCGCAAGCTCAAACTCAATTAGGAATCTAAAACTTCAAATTTCGGTATTTATTCGACGCCCTGGATCACAGTGCCTTGGCCTTTATTTCTCTCGGCTATGACTGTTTTAAGCTGAATAACAAGCAGGAGACGAGAAATAAAGACTCGTTTTCCAACGCACGTTAAGAAACCAAGGACGAAAACGAATTCTATCTATTCAAATTCTAAAGTATTTCAGCACCAGGACACATTTGAATCATTTGACGGTAGATTAGGGCTGTCTTGGCTACTCCTTGCGACTCCTTGTTTGATGTTTGCAAAATCTTCCATACCGGCGTGCAAAGTGCACGGTGCTCTACATATATTGCAGCAAAAGTGATACTAGAACTATTTTGTCTTTTTGACTACCGCAAAGATAAATTTTGGACTGCTGGTCTAGATTCATTATCAAATAAAGGGACACCATCAACCTCATCAGGTGGATCTGTCAACAGCCGTTTTAACGTTGGACTTTAGGAAGTCTGCAAGTACAGGTGGCTGTAACAAACTTGGTCCAAGGTTTGAAAATTCACCGTATCAAGAAGAGCTCCGAAAACTCAATGAATCCGTGTAGAGCTAATTGAGGCTTTTAAAACAATTACAAGAGAGGAAGTGCAAGAGTGAGGACTTTTTGAGAAGAATGAGGATAAAAAAGTCTGTTCGAGGAGAAAGTAAAGCTAGACATGACATAGGAATACCGATGGATGTAACAGTCTCCCAAATGAAGAGGGGTTATATTCTGCGAGCTACGAGTTTCAGGAGCTGTCAGTTGCGAGTTGCTTTTTCATTACACTCATTTTTTTACATGAGGAACTTGGGTCCGGGGTTATAATAATAATAATAATATACGAATATTTATACAGGATAAAAACACTTCAGCGAATCATCGCTGTTATCAACGTGTGTCCTGTCAAAAATAAATCAAATAAAAGTCATTAAAAAGTTCCTATTTACAATTATCTTTGAATGAAGTAAAAAGTTCAAAATAGTTACAATAATAGTTCCTCGTCGTGATTAAAGTGTTTAATCTAACTAAAATAGTCTTTAAGACTTTTTTCGTAAACTGCAGCATTTGTTGCCTTTCGAATTTTCATTTCGTCACAGTTCATTTCGCGGCAGTTCATTATAGATTTTTGCTCCAGTGTAATAAAATGATTTGCGAGCATATTCAGTTCTGATTTTTGGCATCTTTAAACAGTTATTGGCATTTCTTGTATCTTTTCAGTGGTTTTGTATCATAAAATGATCTTTGAATATGTCACAGATGTCCGAACGTANGAATGAAGTAAAAAGTTCAAAATAGTTACAATAATAGTTCCTCGTCGTGATTAAAGTGTTTAATCTAACTAAAATAGTCTTTAAGACTTTTTTCGTAAACTGCAGCATTTGTTGCCTTTCGAATTTTCATTTCGTCACAGTTCATTTCGCGGCAGTTCATTATAGATTTTTGCTCCAGTGTAATAAAATGATTTGCGAGCATATTCAGTTCTGATTTTTGGCATCTTTAAACAGTTATTGGCATTTCTTGTATCTTTTCAGTGGTTTTGTATCATAAAATGATCTTTGAATATGTCACAGATGTCCGAACGTAGGCAGTTTCTTAAATTTTAGGGCCAATTTGCTACCAAAAGTTTCTTGTGAGTTTCTTATATTGTTAATGCCCTAAGTGTAGAGCTAATATATTTTTGTTTAGAAGGGCTTCCAAATTACTGAGTAAGATCTCAAAACATGTTATAACACAATTCACACTCAAAACAATTGCAAAACATTTACTATTACCGTACAGATCAAAACGTTTTCCAGTGACCTGGGGAAACAAAAGCTGCAAATTACAAACGTTTCTTAGCTTTTTTAATTCAGGTAGAGTAGTTTCTTAAGTTTTAAAAACTCGAGCTTACTTTTTCTTATAAGAAGTTTCTTTTAAAAAAAAATTAGTGTATATTTGGCGAGTTGCGAATATTTTTATTTTAGTTTTAGTCTAATGATATTTTAGTCTCGGACCCCGCTTACACAATAAAGGTACAACTTTGGATCCGTAACAAAAGTGTAATGGATCAGCCTCCCGTTGAAACTGTTCCTGCTAATCTGTAACATTTCTGTTCCTTCTATCTATAAAATAATTTTGTTCTGGAGCAGTGTAAACGCTCTTGAACCGTAACAACTTTGTAGTAGACCAAAATTGTACCGGTAAACTAGCTGTTCTCAATTGATTCAATTTTCTTCAATTGATGCATCGAAATTTACAAAGAAACAACAATTTTGCGATCTAAAATAAACAAGTTTTGCACCATATAGCGCACACTTTCTCAACCTCAAGGGGGGGGGGGGATAATGAATTGAAATCTTTCACATCAAAGGTCTTCTGTCTCTGTTATGTATGCAAACTCTTTGTTAAGGTTTTATTTTACGCACACGCCACGCCCAAACAGTTCACCTTTCCCTATGTTATGTTACAGCAAATAATGCTTTAAGAAGACCACGTCTTATTTTTGTTTTCTTGACTACTGATCTTAAAACTTTGAGAACGTCACAAAATTTGGTTCTACGCGGTTGAAGCAGAGATCTACTTCCTTCCACGCATAAGCGTACGAGCCGGGGGGCTGGGGGGCGGGCGGTAGCCCCCCCAACATTCGAAAGATTTAGAAAAATCTGCTTATTTCGGGATCGGGCAATAATCCGCCATAAGTCGGGCAAAAAATTTCGTAAACAATAGACTTTTCATCAGGCAGCCCCCCCCCCTAGATTTTTCTTCCCGTACGCTTATGCTTCCACGAGATGCAACTACAATATGATCTACCTCCAAGAACGCAATTAATCATTATTTAGACGATATGACAGATTTTCCAAAAGTGTTACAACTGTCCCCGATCTCCCCTCCTCTTAAAATGTTAGCAAACATGGTTTGGACTTTTTCAATCCTGCTATCTTTCTTGGACTGATAAGTGATAACACCACACTTCAGATCCATACAGGAGAGTTGGTTTAATGGTTGAGTGAAAACATCAAGTAAGGTTTTATAGAAATAGCAAATTACAGACGACAATTTGTAGATGCTGAGCAGAGCTCTTTTTGCTTTCATGGATAGGTAAACGCTTGAAATGATAAGATAAATAGGCTTCCTCACCAACAATGGAACTGCAAAACCTTCCTTTACCTTTTTCTCACAGGAAAAGATCCATCTAGATTACTCACTTCTAATACAGTTATTGTGTACCACAATAAAAGCGCAAGAACGGTACTAAATCGTTACAAATAAGGCGGAAACTAAATAATGTTGAATATTCATGTTGAAACTTGCCTCGGGCAAAATTGGACCCAACTGGTTATTTACTGGTGGAGAATGGTGCAAGTTGGCCAAAATACAAAGTTGATACCGAAATTACCTGGATTTGCAATCAGGAGGAAATGGGCTTTCAGATGATGTAAGATTGGTGTCGGTACGATTTGAAACAAAAAAGTTGCTAGAAATCCTAGGTGAAGAATGGTGCAAGTTGGCTAAATACAAAGTTGATAAAACTCCGCTGTTTGAGATCTTTGGATTGATGCCTATGAGAAATACAAACTTTACAACTAAAAATAATGTTTGTCCATCTACTTGTTGGGAGTACTAAAGATGCAAAAACTGAACTATAAAAGCATCCAAGGATTCACTAAAGACGATTTATCTGAAATCGCAAAAATTTTATTTCGCGTTGCAGAAACCTGAATGCAAACTATGATATTGTCAAATTTTGCGGAAAAGAGCTTTGGTGTTGATAAAAAACTAGATAAACTAACTCAGCAGTCTGTTCGTGTGTGTATGTATGTTTGAGACACCATTTGAGTCCATCGTCAAAATCGTTTGGCTCTCGCCAAAAATATTTTATATCGCGAAAATATTTGTAAATGTTACAGTATGCGAGGCGTTCTTCTTTCATTGACAGAAACGGATTTCGTATTTTGAAATTTTCTTTTATTTTTGAATAACTTTTACGGCAGACAACAAAAGGAAGGACTTTCCAAAACACCCATACATTTCTGAAAGCACAGGAAACTGAATGGAGAATGTACAACCATTTTGAAATAGTTACACCCTCGCTTCCTCCACCCTCGTATTTACAATATTTACATTAAATTTCAGAGGGGTTTCAAAAGTTTAACCGCCATGCCATACCACTTAAATTGCCACAGGATAAGTCAGAGCCTAGATTTATTATTCGATGCATTATATATTCTGAACACTCCAGAAAACATGTAACTATCTGTTGCATTGTTGCATAATTATTATCGATTATTATGACTCGATTCGTTCACTACGAGGTGCAAGGTTTCTTTTGTTGACATAATTTCTTTGTTGACATTAATATTTTATGTTATCTTTGTTTAGGTGAGATGTTTTTGAAAGTAAAGTGTGAAAAGAAATGAATATTTTATCTATCAATAAATGAAGGATTTATGTCCGTCCTTGTCAAAAGTCTCAAATGCGGCCTTGCTAGGAATTGGAGGAAAATGAAATGCTTGAAAAAGTGAGAAGAGGGAAAGGGTAAGAATATGAACTTTGAGATCTGGTACAGTATTATTGTATTGACATCACTTTGGAAAACAAGTTTCTATTTTGAAATATGTAAACAACTTAAAACGGGCTTCAACTCATTGCAAGATCACGAAAGTAAATGAGTAGTACAGTAACAACACTGCCGGCGAATCAAAATATACCAAAACAGGCAATAATTTTGTTTACCTCGAGCTTTGATCCAGCTTGAAATACGTGACAGAGATGAACTCTTCTTCGTGTGATATTTATTGCAAAAGTTGACTCGAATCCGCGCAGTTGTTCTTGGGCACATAGAGCAACAGCGTAAAGTGGCGCCGTGATCAGCAAGGCCCCTTGAGTTACATCAGAAACTTTTAAAATTCCATCATGAACGACGAAATCCACACGAACACTCTTCGTGTGATTTTTCTTTATTTTCTTTAGAGTTTCTTTCATCAGTGGTATCGACTGAGCTTCGGAAATGTGATCGAAGCCCAAATAATCGACAATAAACGGCAGGATTTCTTCGTCTTCCTCCACGTGTTGATCGGAAGATGAAAATAATTTGGAGGCCTCTTCCATGCCACTATTCGAGTTGCGTGAACTGCCTGGGGTAACAGACAATCCGCCATCTTCTTCGCCGGTTGTAGCTTCAATTCTTGCTACAGTTGGCGTGTTTCGTATTATCGCCAATTTCCGCAGCATGCTGCAAATACTTTGTTTGTCTTTCTTGTTTCTTTTTCCACTTCGGTGTTCTTCAGTTGGTTTTCAACTTCACGAGCTACCAGATGCATCGCAAAAGCGTTTCTCTCGAACTTCAGCGAATTCAATAATCTAGTTTATTCCGCAGACCGAATGTTTTTAATCAATTATAGAATAATCCCTAAATAGGCTAGTGTCACATTTTCGATCGATCGATCGGGCAGAGCGAAGAATGAACAAAACTTGCATGTAATCGAAAAGTACTCAAGTGAAACCCTTATAATTCTATGCGAAAACCTCGTAATGCGAAGTGAAACCCTTGATGTATTCAAGTTAGACCTTTGATATGTTTTGATCAATGGGAATAAGTCATGCATGCTGACTTAACTATTTTATCTAAACGGCTTTGTATGGCTCATCATAGCGCTTTGTTTACAGCATAGCATTGAAAACCACATTGGGAATAATTCTAAAGACCGCTTTAGAATTTCACCAACCCTGGAAATTTAGTAATATTGGATTCGTGAATTCACAATCTTGATCATTTTGTTAGTTAAACCGCCAGCCAGCAAATATCTTTACCGATCATTGTGATTATGCAGTTTTACAAAGAAAATCTTCGATGTTTCTTACTTTCTCATTTGATTAAAAGACGCACTCAGCGCTCAAATCAGTCCTAGAGATAGCAAAAAACACTAGTGTCCTTCTGCTTCTCAATCATTTACCTAACTGATTTCTTTATTCCAAAGATTTTCAAAGCCTTTGTTGCAAATCAATAGGACATTTCGTGTTTACTATTTTACGCTACGCTGTTTGTTTTGATTTTTGATTTCACAAAAGTGGGGGGAAGAGCAATTACGCAAGTAAAATTTCAGCAGCAAAAAGGTCATCCATTCTTCCATTCTTCGACCTTTTAGCTGAAAACTTTGAAATATGACAAGGAGTGAAGAAGTATCAGGGCCAAAGCCAATGGGGGGAGGGGCGCCCCCCAGAAGGCCATTTATCGGAAATTGTACTCTGCCTGTCGGATTTTTGTGATTTACAGGTCCACCTTTAGAAGGTTTTGCTCGAGAAAGGATGCATTAGCGTTCGAGGATAAATTACGACATGAATTTTGAATCCACAGCATATTTTTGCTTCATATTGACTAATTTTGAAGGTTGCAGGGATGGATTGCAAAATAATTCTATTGCAGGTCTTTGATTGATACTACAGATACATCGAACACTACAGGTCTTTGATTGATAACAGTAATTTTATTTACTGACCAAATTAACCTGTGTAAATATGAAAGATTATTATTATTATTATTATTATTATTATTATTATTATTATTATTATTATTATTATTATTATTATTATATATTTTAGTTATTGAAGGTGTACATCAATCATTTCATGCATAATTGTAACGTATGTTCCTACAACAGGTGTTGTTGCTGTTGTTGATGTTGATTTTGCTGTCGGAAAAT
>REGM01000153.1:271551-312811 GCA_004194415.1 Aurelia aurita | reverse complement strand
CACCACCTTTGTCCTGGGAATAAAAATTAACCAACCCGGTTTTTGCCGAAGTTACTGGAAGAAACCCCAGAAAAGCCAAGTTTTTGGGACATAGCTGGTCAGAATAAAATTTCAGGTGTTCTAGCAGAATTTCTGGTGCTGTTCAGTTAATTTCCTTAACATCGTAAGGCTTTTTGCATCCGTTTGACGTAACGTCTGTCCTTGAAATTTCCAGGAAAAAGCCAATTTTTGCGGAATTTTGGGTGCACTGTTGTGACCTCTGTCCCAAGTTTTTCTAAAATCCCACCCAGTTTTTGTAATTTGTGTACGTATTTTGTTAATTGGTGTTACCTCTGTCCTTAGTATTTGCCGGATCCCACCCAGTTTTGAGGAATTATTTCAACATTGTCCATGAATTTACCGAAAAAAGCCAAAAAACCTGCAAAAAATGTGTTGTCCAATGATTTGAAGAAATAACCAAAAAGTTCCTTAAAATATTACGATTTCAGTTTTTCTTTGACATTGAGAACCAGTGTTGACTGCGCGAAAACAACCAGTTTTGGGGACAAACCTTGCCAAATGATCTATTGTCCAATAATATACAGGAAAAAAGCCAAACTCACTGAAAGCAAAAAAGCCACCTTTTGCGTTTCAAGTGGTCTGGAACACAGGCTACCTTTTGGGGACAGAGCTGGCCCAAATTTGAGAGAAAAAAGCCAAGTTTTGGGACAGACCTAGAACCATTCTCCCCATAGGACATGACCTGACATGACCGTGGGTATTGCACAGCCAACATCCTTTTAATGTTACTATTGATTTACTGTTATTGTTGTTATTTTTATTTGCATACCTATGTCTATGTTATTGTTATTGTTATTTACTATGCAATTTTTGTTGAACCATGTACCAGATGGTTACCAAATATGAATGTGAAACCTGTACAAAGTTCATAGTCCTGAGACCCTACTAGGAAAATTGCTTATGATTTGTTACAGTAAACTCATTTTTGCTAATAAGAAAGTAGAAACCTCTTATAAGAAATTGTAGTAGCCTTCTCTTCCAGAAAATTAAGAAACTAACTTCAAACGATCAGGGGTCAATTCGACGTTAAGAAACTTTTCAAGCCTAATTTTTGTTTATAATTTGGTTTTTTTCTTGTAATTCTCTTGGCTCAAAAAGTTGAATTAGTAGAGATAAATTGTGAAATTCAGTTATACGAAAAGTTAAGAAACCCCTAAGAAACTTTTCACTGTAAGCGTTGGGCCTAAAGTTAAGAAAACCTACTACAAAGTGTCAAAGTCCAGAGCCAAACATAGGAGCAACTTTGGGTTTCGTGGCTGATTTCTCCTAATTCACAGACTGTCCTTCGAATCTTCTTTCAAAAGTAAAATGTAGTCTAACCCAAACTGCTTAAAATAACGCCACGCCATTTAACCAATATTTCCTGCATTGGAAACAATATCCCATCCAAAGTTCGACCAGCCATATCATCAGTTTTGTTCCCTTCAAAATAAAACCATCTCTTCGAAGTTTTTGCCTTGTAATTCACTAAAACATTGATATCAACTTCAACTCAACTTTTCAATTCTGGTAAACAGAGAAAACGACAAAGACATGACTAATATTTGCCGGCAAAAAGCTGCTTGATTTGAGGTCTGGGTTGGAGAAAAATCTGTTTGTTTTGTTACGAGGCCACTGGGTGAGATAGGACATTTCCGACGACATTTTGAATCAATCGTCCTAATACTTTGTACCCCAAGTGTAGGACTTCACCCAGGGGCGGACTGGCCCGGGTGGCTAGGTGGCGATCGCCACCCTGGCCCCCCCCCTAGGAAGGTTAAAAAGCGGGCCCTTCGTAAGAAGAAATTTTGAATTTCAAATAATCTGTATAAATTCGTAAACTTACGCATACGCCAAGTAAACGGTTTAGAATCATTCGTTATTTCGTGCAAGTTCTGTTTTTAGCGCACTGTACTCTTACTCAGTGGAGTAACGCATGGTGGTTGGGGTTAGAGCAACTCTTGGGCTTCCAAACTGCAGGGGCCCCAAAGAGACCCCTTTAAGGGAATGTAAGCACATAAAAGTGGCTCAAGCCACTTGCTGTTAAATTCTAGCCAATGAGAAATCAGTATTTCCTGTTGCCGTTGATGAGTTACCCAAATATGGTGCGGTGCGTGTCAAAGTACATTGTCTTTGCATGGCTATTTTTATCAAAGGCTTATATATGCTTACATTCCCTTTAAGATGTTCACTAAAAGTAATAAAGTACTATTGTAATAAAAAGAGATTGCTTATTGATTTACTTTCTATAATTTAGGGGCCCTAGGAGGCTCCCAAGACTTGCAGTGAATAGAAAGACGTTAATATAGAAAGTTTAAATTATTAGAAAACGCTGCAAATCAACTCACTATGTCGTCTAAGGTCGCACCGCAGACTACTCACTATGATCCAATAGGCCCTTTTAATCTAATAATTCCAAAAAAACAAAGTTCCGAATCCCAAACTGATTTTGGGCTTGCGTCATGTAGCATAACCTAAGGGTTATCTTCTAGGAAGCTACCATGGGTACCAAAGTCTTAAAAAAGGTTTACTACGAACGAGGCTCTGGCACCCAGCGTACTCAGGTTACTATAAAGTATGGAAGTATCTAGTAGATGACTTGACAACAAAAACCATTTCTGTGCTATTTCAAAAGCAATATTTCAAAAATTTCCCGAAGTCTTTCTTTAACAGCAATTCTTTTCTCCATTTAATGGTGAATTTTTCACGAAAGACGTATATTCTGACAATCTAAATGGCAAGTTGTAAAAAATTTCTCCTGGAGGAAAAGTCCCGAACATAAGATTCGGCTCACTTCGCTCGCATTCGATTTTCTCGTTCTGATGGCCTATTATACTTTTTATTATCTGCATATATAGGGCCTGAGTTTAATGTCTCTCTCAAGTTGTTTAAATTGTCCTATTTTACGCATTTTGCGTTGCCGTTGTGAATGAAAATAGTTTTTCGTTATTCGTTGACACATTTTGTTCTGCTGTTCTTCGCGATAATTTCCTTTTCCTTTAAAGACTTCCTTGCCAGTGGCCAGTGGCGTGGCCACGGGGACGGATCCGTCAAAAGGTGGTCCTCGAGATTCTTTCAAAAACGTGGAGAAATTAGCTGGATATGTGTAAGGAATTTTTCCAAGAAATGCCGGAAGGTCACCGGGAGAGTCCTTCTAAGCCAAAGTAAAGGTTGGCATTTAAAAATATTTTCCCAGACGTACTATCACAGAATTTGCATGGCTTCCATTTCGGGGTCGAGCAAACTTTGGATCGTGAGAAGCGTTCTAAGACACAGTAGAAGGTCTTTGCGCAAAAGTTTTCCCTAGGATGGTGATTCATAGAAAACTGTTACAAAATTGTCAAAGTTTCCAAGCTGGCATGGTAAAGATGGGATGGAGAAAGGGATTCTAAGCCAAAGAAAAGGATTTTGACTCACAAATTTTCACGGGGATGGCTAACTTTTAAACAAATTTCACAAAATGGTCAAAAATTCTATGTTAATACTGGCAAACATGGGATTGAGAGAAGCGTTCTAAGCCAAAGTAGAGGGCGTATCCTCAAAAAATTTTCCTGGGGGCTTCGCCCCAGACCCCTTCATTTGAATACGCCCCAGTTAAGTTGTCCTGGCCACGCCGCTGTTCCTTGCCAATTCGTGTTAATTTCCTACGATCTTAAGTGCAATGCATATACAGTTGACATCAACTATCTCGAACTCTGAGGGCATGTCAGATGTTCGAGGTGACGGACAGTCGAGATAGTGGGTATCAACTGTATTTGTAGATATATATATATATATATATATATATATAATAATAATTTTTAGCAGCTTTGATTTCCTACAATAAGGTAACCCAGCAATGACAGATTCTAATGCCAACACCCCCATTGCCTTATGCAAAACTTGTATCAATTCTTCTAACGCATGAAAGTAGGCTTGCAAAATGGCCACACCCATTGAAGGCCTGGCCACGCCCTATGGGCCCTTTCAAAGCCACGAAGCCACCCTTGAAAAATAGTGCCAGTCTGCCCCTGTCTTCACCTTACTTGCTACAAACATGGCCACAATAATTGCCTCAAACTCCATAAAAACAAATCTCTGAAGACACATTTTGATATCTATTTTTGGCTTTGCTCGATGTGTCATCAGGCAAAAGAGAAAACCGCTCGCTTCACTTCTTCACACCTTCGTAATGATTGCATTTCGTGTAGCCAAACGAGATTTGGAGCATACATACATACACACATACATACATACACAGGGGCGTAACTAGACCCATATTCTAGGAGNTCTTGGTGTACCTCATCGGGCATTGTTCGACCAAAACTATCTATTTACCTAAGACTTAAGGTCCTGAACTGCAAAAGGGTGTCACAAATTTTTGATAAAACGTACTGTCTAGAAATAATGCAATTTTAAATTGATGTTAATGTCTGAAATGTCTTTTTTATTTTTTAAACCCTTATAAAAGTCGGACCAGTGGATCCATCATAAATCGCTGACACACTTTGGTAGTTATATGCTTTGTGACCCTGTATGCCAAGTGTCAAGCGATTTGATTGGCTAGTAAGGTACACCAAGATTTTTTAGTACCCACTAGTACCCCGGAATCTTGTTTCGAGAAACCAGGCTATTATCAAATTGAAGCAGAAAGCGCGGGAAAAACGTCCTTTGTGAAATTTGGTTGTGATAGGTTTTGGCATATGCTTCCTTTGATGTTAAGTTTCTTGTCTAAATTTTCATTTTTAGAATTATATATCATTCGTTTTTTTCTGTGTTGTGCTTTATGTCCTCTTCGTCCGATCCATCCCACTCCGATTCTGATCCCTCGATATACAAATTTTCCTGGTCGAACCACGATCCCTGATATTGCAAGATTCGATATTTTGTCTTTTCAAAAGGCTCTCTAATTCTCCTCCTCACTTTTGGTTTCTTTTTCTGCGCCCAGTCTGCCTTCCTAACACAGCCCATCTCAAATGAAATTGTTGCGAAAGCAAAGGAGTTTTTTTTAAGAAAGAGCAAAGGAGTTTTTTTAAGAAAGAGCAAATATTAAATCCATGCGGATTAAAATTATTGCCTTCTAAACCACAGAAGTATGCACATCATGCGCAAGGTCCAATGAGTTTACTTTAATCCCCTAATGTCTATTCGCGCAAATTTTGAGAAACAAGATTGCTCTTTTTAAAATGCTCAAATTTCCAAGTAGTAGTGGTTATTTCTCAAAGCGAGGTGGCTCAAACGGTACTCAAATACTTAAACCATCAGCATATGAGGAAAACGAAAAATCGATAAATTTGTGTCTGAAGGGTTACAGTAACCTTAAGCAAATTTGTTTGGCTTTCCGATTTTTAACATTAGCAAACTTTTTCAGATCCCAAAAAAGTATGTATATCATTAACAACCGTACTTGGCATGAAAATCATTCCTAAAAAAAATCCCAAAGCCAGTTTTTGAGGAGTTTGCATGTGTTGTAGGGAAAGTAATTAGATTAGATGTTTAGATGGTTAGATGTTTAGATGATTAGATTAGATTAGGTTTAGACGATTGGATGTTCTGGGCATAGCCCTTCATCAGCAGTCAAAGCCAATTTAGCCTATTGGTGCTAATTCCTGCTGGGTATGAATTTTTAGCTTTGCCCTATTTTTCCCATCCAACAACTAGACTATTTTGTTTGTCCATATACTAGGTGCAGTTATTAAAGGATGGGATGCCGGTGTTGCTACAATGAAGAAGGGAGAAGTATGCATGCTGAAATGTGCACCAAAGTATGCCTATGGGGAACATGGCTCTCCACCCAAGATTCCTCCCAATGCAACGTTGAATTTTGAAGTTGAATTATTTTATTGGAAAGACGAGGATGTGACTCATGATGAAGGTGTCATGAAGAAAGTGATGACTAAAGGGGAAGGGTACAAGAAGCCAAAGGAAGATGCAGATGTTAAAAGTAAGGCCCAATATTTTCTTTGTTCATTACGAGTTGTGCCAAATACATAGAATGTTAGCAACACCTTTCCCTGTTGTTTCAAGACCTGAGATCAGTCCTTTTCGTTTCACGTGATCGATCGCTCGCAATCGTGTCCGCACTCACGCAAACATGATTAAGCGAAATATTTATCACTCTCGCAAAATGGCTAATCTTGGGAAAAAATTTCTCACAACAATTTCTTATGAATTGCAAACTGTAAAAATCCTCGTTGTGCAGTGAACAAATTTTCTATTATCTCGTGAGTAAGCAGAAATTAATGGACTTGACCTAAGCTGGCAATTATGGAGTATTCAGAAGACTGCAATCAAAATACAGGAACCGATCATAGGTCAGGCAAATACAGTAGTTAATTGTAGATTAAAGTAACCAAACAAAATATAACATTGCATAGAAACTTGATATTGGAATAAATACATTATCTGCCCTAAAGTGAGCTAAGTAAAGCTGAAAAGGATGGTTGTTAAGAAGACTTGTTGTGGGCCATTGGGAAGTTATTTGTTTGAGCAGGTTAAACTACGGCAGCGTTAGCTGATGTGGACCTGCTATCTAGCTAAAATTCCCCGATTGTACAAAAATTCATTGCTTTAGACCATACATTAAAAAAGCGATGGTACATATTTACCGTAATTGGACATGACCAATATGGGGGATGTCTGAAGGATTTATTCTTACTTGATATTAAACAATATGGAGGCTCCGTGCATCTTGATTTTCCCAGGAATAAATGCGCTTGTGAATCGCTCGCACAAACAAAATCACGCGAGCTTTTGGGCATTTGTGTGCTTTCAAACGAAAAGGCGTGCTGAGACCTGAAATAGCTTACTCATATTAGAATTCCGCAGTATATACTATTTTTGTACACCCCTTTTAGGTGCTTAACATTAAAGCTGAATGAAAAATAGTCTTGCTTGAATTATTCTAGAGTACTCGGCTCCACCAAAAATAGCCCGACCTGTGGGTTTGAAAAATTAGCGGTGTTACTCTTATCTCAATAGAAATAACTGTGACATGAACAAAAAGATCATTTGTGTTCCACTTCAACCACTTAATCATCACTACTTGAGCCACTTTTTGGGAGACTTCTGTTGGAATTCTTTCCAGATCAAGAAACTGCTTCATTTGATCAAAAACCTTGCTGTTCACAGTTTCTTTAGGAAGTCAAAGCACAACTGGTTTTTTTAGTAGATGCTGCGGCAAAGGAGAATGTCAAAAATGTCCATCTTTTCTTTTTTCTTTTAACCATTGTCTTTCCCTAGTGCGCAAACTTTATCATGAGCGAATAATTTTCAGTACGGGATTTTAAGATGTGGAAAATTAAGACTGAGCAAAACATAGTACTGCGCGAACTTGACAGTTTTAAATACTGGAGTAGTTTTTATGATACATAGAGGGTGTCCCAAATTTTTTTTTGGCGTTTGCTTAAATATTGAAAAATAGTGATAAAATGAGCGGGCTCCTTGGTAAGATAACTGTATCCGTAAGACCTTAAATTAATTGTAGACACCAGAATCTTGCAAATCCACTGAAAAATGACTGAGATACGAGCTGTCAAAGATCAAGTTTGTGTGACAGCTGAAACCAGAGACCCCTGAATGATTAGATATGCACGAAAAGCTCTGAAGTTGAGGTAACAGAAGGTTATCCAACATTGTACCTCTTGTTGATATCAGAGCAAACCAAATAGGACTTCAAAAGTAATTTCATTCCTGTAACCATTGTCAAAATTCTGAAGAATGCGAGTGCCTAAAAACATTCAATCAAAACATAATCGATTGGAGACTGAGTGATTTCCAAACTTTGCTCAAAAGAATTCCTTGAAGCTTCTATATGCATGAATAAATCTTAGAAAAAGTTAGTTTGTCAACAATTCTTTCTTTCTAATTCCTATTTAGTTTGCTCTGAAATAAAAAAATGCCCCATGCTAATTTCACTATAAATGCGATCATGAAGCCTCTGGGTTCAGCTTTCACACAAACTTAAGCTTCAAAAACTCATAACTCCATGATTATTCAGCGGATTTGCAAGATTGTGGTGTCTAAAATTAATTCAAGACTAAGGGACAGGGTTGTCTTACCATGGGGCCCGTTGATTTTATAGTTATTTTTAAATATTTAATCAAATGTTAAACATTTTTTGGGACACCTTGTAGAAACAAGTCATCTCACTTGACAGCGTCGAGATTGGCACAACAAATTGAGATGAATGACCTTTCTCTCCCAATCAATTGAAACTCAAATTAGTGTGGTTTTATGCTTTTCAGGTACACTAGAACACTTTTGTTTGTGTGCGTGAAATTTAAAGCCTCGAGACTTGTAAAACAGACTTTTAGATCAGACAGGTAGTAATTGGCAATCAGGTCCACAATAGTTTTGTGAACAGCACCCCAAACTCCAGCAATTGTAAGTTGCTCATTGTTTCTTTAAAGGCAAGTCTCTTTTTGACATTTGCCTGTCTATCTTGGAAATTTAATTACAATGCTTCGCCAAACTTCCAAGCTTTCAAAATTGATTTGTTTCATAGAAAAAACAAAATACTTTCAAAGTCTCATTGAGACGCCATGTTTTGTAATAGCTTCATTCGTTTACCCAAACTTTGATTTTCAAATTTTCATTCATGGCATGAAATATGATAAAGAAATCAAAAGACGTTTTATCAAGAGATTGACCAGTTAACCTGAATTAGTTGTAGACAAACCTTAGCTGATTTGGTATATTGGTTAAGTCATGTGACATGTCATCTCGTCGATTCCTCTTAAATCCTTTTCCTTATTTTAGTTCATATGAGAGGAACATATCAAGGGACAACATTTGAAGAAAAAGATGTGCAGTTCATTATTGGTGAAGGTAAGCTAGTAATTCTTTATCTCGGCAGCAAATTTTAGTATCCTCAGATAGCAAAGTACAAAAAGGGAGACGATCTTGATGTTGTTTGTTGTTCCTTTTTTCAGTCATGTTCAATAAACTAACAGTCCTGTTTCGCTTTTTGAAGATTTTTTCAAAAGAATTTTCCGAGGTTACTAATTCTAATCTTCAAGACCACAATTTAAATTTTCAAGACCACGAAGTGTGGACATGAGGTGTTATTTTTTCGTTACATTTTATTTCGAGCTAAATTGTTATGCAAAAATTTTCTCAATGAACCTACCTGGGTATGTTAATCTCATATATGAAGGCAACCACAATCTCGCACAAATTGCTTCAGTTTTTTAGCTATTACATGAAACTACTTCGATGAAAGCAAAGGGAATACTTTTGCTGCCATTATTTTTCAAACAGCAAGACTCTTTTATGAATCACCCGGTGGTACTCTGAAATGTTACGCAAAATCGTTTTTCATGCAGCTATTTTTTTAACGATACTTTAGTATCAAATATTATTTTATATTTTTCAAAAATGCAACTGCATTCGGACCCAATGTATTTCGAAGTAGTTTATTCACTTTATAAAGATGTAACTCTCTTCAGGGCAAGAAAAAGGTGTTTGCCTTGGAATAGAAAAAGCATTGTACACAATGAGAAAGCGGGAAAAGGTCCAGTTGACAATAAAGCCAAAGTATGGTTTTGGAGAAAAAGGCAGTGAGACATTTGGAATCCCTGGGGATGCAGTAATCACCTATGAAGTGTATCTCGTATCATTTGAAAACCCAAAGGAAGCTTATGAAATGGATATAGAAGAAAAACTCGAAACATCAAAAGTGGTCAAAGAGAAAGGAACCAAATTTTTCAAGGTATATCCTGAAAGAATTTTTTGTCACTTTTAACTTCAAGCTAATGATAATGAGCAAGGCTATTTGATTTAAAAATTAGTAAATTTCACTCTTTTTATTGCTGCCTAGTTTTGAAGCATCGTGCAAAAAGCACAAATGATTGCCAGATTAATTTCTTTATGTATATTAAGCTTCAAACTTGGCCGTTATGTCACAAAGAAACACATCCTATCATTGGAGACTTGAATGATGAAGAAAAATCTCATAGATTTTGCTTCAAGGGAATATTTCGCATGTCGCTAAAAAGTATGGCGCAAAATAAGGGTTTTTAATTTGTAATTGTATTCCGTTTTGTGAAGATATTGCAGTGAGAACAATCATTTTATCATCTTTAAAGATAATTGGATCATTGACGAAACTGATCAAAAAAGAATTTTACGAATAGGCTGAATAATCAAGTTTTGGTAAAATTTGTGGGATTTTTTGGGACACCCAGTACCTTGCATTGTAGCAGTGGTAATACAATGTATTTGCTATTCCATCCACAGGCTGGCGATTACACACAGGCACTAAAACAATATGAGCGTATGATCGCTGTACTAGATGTCTACAAGGACGATGAAAAGAAACTAACAAGTCCATTAAAATCCATTGCATATTTAAATGCAGCTATGTGTGAACTGAAAATGGAACAGTATCTTAAAGCGAAGAAACACTGTGAAAAAGCACTCGAAATTGATTCTTTAAATGTCAAAGGACTGTACAGGAAAGCCATGGTAATTTCTTTTTCTTTCCTTATATCCTTGTTGATTTCTTTTATTTCAATTGTCTTCAGCTGGAGTTCTAAACTGTGCTGAAACGCCTTTTAAAGTGAATAACTTGAGTTAAAGATGAGATCTCATAGGTTTATAAATAGCTTATTGTATTTGATAATCCAGCACGTGGCCAAAGAAAGGAAAGCCAAAGAAACAGTGGCGTGTTTAGGTTGTTCTTTGTCCTATATATAGACCGTGTCATATAGCTCAGGTCATTCATTTTTAAGTATGATCCACCTTTTGAAGATAAGAGCACCAAAACGGAAAGTTTTTATGTTTGAGATTTTGCATTTTTGAGTCCAGAATCGTGTTTGGTATGTTAACTTTAGTAAAGGAACTAATTTCCACGTTCTTTTCCTATCTTCCTTATGTTAGAATTGTGGAAATATAAGGAATGCAAGGCTTTGACCGTGAATATAAACCTTGGATAAATGCCTGCCCTAAGGCAGTCAAAGCCTTTGTAAATTTCAGGTCTGTATTTTGCCACAATTTCGACATAGAAGCAGGCAGGGATATGAAAAATGTTCGTTAGACTAAATTTTGTATGCAGATCACGATTCTTGGATGTAAAATGCAAAATATCACATATTGAAACAATCTCTGTTTTCATGCTTTTATTTAGAGAAATTAGTGTTGATCGTTGAAGTTCTGATTTTTTGGCGAATTTGATCAAGGTTTTTAAACTTAAGCTACACAATCATCTGTTTTGATAAATCTGCTGAATAGTTAGAATACTACACTCTCTCGAACGTTTTAATTTTTTATTCGCCGGTATAATCGGCTGAAGTTTTTCATAAATATTTATTAGGTATTTTTTGTACATCGAATGTCCAAACTGGTTAACTTTCCTTTGGTGCATCTGATAGAAATTTACCTGTATTTCAATCTCATGAAGGATTATTTGAATGCGAGTTAGGACAAAACTATCATGAAATTATCATTCAACGCNAAACAATCTCTGTTTTCGTGCTTTTATTTAGAGAAATTAGTGTTGATCGTTGAATGTCTGATTTTTTGGCGAATTTGATCAAGGTTTTTAAACTTAAGCTACACAATCATCTGTTTTGAGAAATCTGCTGAATAGTTAGAATACTACACTCTCTCAAACGTTTTAATTTTTTATTCGCCGGTATAATCGGCTGAAGTTTTTCATAAATATTTATTAGGTATTTTTTGTACATCGAATGTCAAAACTGGTTAACTTTCCTTTGGTGCATCTGATAGAAATTTACCTGTATTTCAATCTCATGAAGGATTATTTGAATGCGAGTTAGGACAAAACTATCATGAAATTATCATTCAACGCAATGTTCAAGTGTTGTACCATTAGAAAGCATACCGTTCGAATCCTTACTGGTTGCTGAAGCACGCAGAAGTCACTATTCAGCCAATCAAATTGCCCCTTTCTAACCCCTTAATACCAAATCGGTCGTTCGAGGTGAATTTTCGAGTATCCCCGCAAAAAAGTAAACGGCTATTAAGTTAATGAATGAATGAATGAATGAATTTAATGAATTTAATTTCGGCCCCAACTGAGATATTTGTTTAAGCATATAAACAACTATGCAGGGGCATCCCTACTACCGGTTTATGAAAAACATTTATAGAATTGTACCACTGGAAGATTTTGTAAGTCGTACAGGATACAGGTCAAAGTGCTACAGGACAACAATGCCTATCTCATCTAGGGCTAAAAATATGGAATAGTCTTCCATCTGAGTTGAAATCAACAAACGATATTAATACGTTCAAACATAAGATCAAAGAAATTTTTTTCCAAAATATACAGAAAGAGGAAGATGACATATGTCTTCTATTAAGACCCTTCATTACCTCTCCCGATCATGGTTTGGTCTTATAAACCACATTTTGTATCGAAAACACCTATAGATCTGTATTTTCCTTTAACCTACGTTTTTCCGTTTTACCGGCACCTCTAAGGGGACCATTATAGAAATAAGGTCAGCTTGACCTTTTATTGCTATCACTGCCACTGTAATTAGGGGTGTTTTTCTGTACGTTTTGAACCTCATATATTGTATTGTATCTATTTTCATATTATAAAACTTGTAAATATTGCTAATTGTGGCAAATGATACAAACATACATACATAAGATAGAGTTTGAATCACTTCGATGTGTGTGGATCATTTCAATCATTTCTACTTGATTTTTCTCTGATTTCAGGCCCATAAAGGATTATTAGAATACGAAGATGCAAAGAGAGATCTTAAACATGTGATCGAGTTACAGCCAACTAACAAAGATGCGCGCGAAAAATTAAAATCTGTTTTGCAGTTGATCAACCAGCGTGACAACAAGGACAAGAATAAATACAGTAAGTGTTCTTTTCTTTTCTGCAATGCAATCAATCAATCAATNCAAATGATACAAACATACATACATAAGATAGAGTTTGAATCACTTCGATGTGTGTGGATCATTTCAATCATTTCTACTTGATTTTTCTCTGATTTCAGGCCCATAAAGGATTATTAGAATACGAAGATGCAAAGAGAGATCTTAAACATGTGATCGAGTTACAGCCAACTAACAAAGATGCGCGCGAAAAATTAAAATCTGTTTTGCAGTTGATCAACCAGCGTGACAACAAGGACAAGAATAAATACAGTAAGTGTTCTTTTCTTTTCTGCAATGCAATCAATCAATCAATCAATCAATCAATCAATCACATAGAGACATGCGCCAAGAGCCTTTTGCTTCGCTATACAACTACCGGGTGTCCCAAAAAAGTCCCCTGTCTGAAAGTCACCCGAATTTGATTACATAGCATACCTTTAAAATTTCTTTTTTGGGCAAGTAGATCAAAGACCAAATTATTTCCCAGATATAGGTGATCTTGTGATTGCTTTTAAAATTAGCAATATCAGCTCTTTTTCGGGCTGTCTGGTTTTGAAGCATACTGCAAAAAGGACTGATGATTACCTGACTCGAATTTGGTCATAAATATCAGAAAATAAAAGCAAAATATCATTGTAGACTTAAAGGATAATGAAATATCTCAAATAATGGCAAGATCTACGATGCTGCTTAAAGAGTATAGCTCAGAATAAGGTTTTCAGCCTGCCATTTTATACCCTTTAAGTAATGAAAACAGACATTTTATCATCTTTAAATATATTTGAAATCATTGACAAAGAGACAAAAAAGGAAATTTTATGATTGGTTTGATAATGGAGTTTTGGTAATTTTTCAATGGGAGGGGGTACTTTTTTGGGACACCCGGTACAGCAACAACCACCCACCACCGCTCAACAAGGACTCAACAAGGATTCAAAAACCAGTCAACGAATTTTTAGCGTCAGAAAAGCATTGCTAAGAAAGTGAAGCAAGACGTCTTACCAGCACCAGTTAGGGCACAGACAATAACGTCTTATGACCTTGAGACAAAAATCTTTCTGAAAATCTTTTCAACTTTGAATTCATTTTATCTTTGATAGCATAGATGATACCCCCTGCCTCCATTTTGATTGAACATCAAAGCAAAAATGCACACAAACGCAAAATAGTTTTCTTCAACAAGGCTCTGAGACTGTTTCACAAAATACTTGAGAATGAAGATAACTCAAGCTTGCTTGCAGCTTTTATCCAAACTTTTCATCGAGAATTGTCACCACCCCAACAATTTTGGTTTTTTGCCCGGGTTTTTTAACATTAAGGTTCTGAGTCGTAGTTTTAGCGAATAGGTAAATTCAATTCAATAAAGTTTGAAGCGCAAACAACGAATCAGGTCATGTCTATAGATTACTACACCTTGACCCAATAAAAGGTGAAACTTTTGAACAAAATGTCATTTTGCTACCGATCTTGAAAATTCTTTTTACGCATTTGTGTGAAAGACCCAAGCTCATAGCTGACTGTTATGTCGTCCTTAAGGGACAAAGACCACTGAATAACCAGATTTTTGACCTTTAGCCAAAAAGCAAAATCTGTAAATTTCAATTAATTTTTTTATCCTAAATGGTAAAAGATCTATCACAGACATAACCAACTGAGCTGAGTGGTAGTACGGGACGTTTTTATGATAATTTCTTCCGATGCTGGATTATGCTTCAAACCAAGTAGCTCGTAAAAACATCTTCACAAAGTCAAAGCCACTTCTAGACTTTGCAGTATCTCTTAAGTTAGTTTGGTATTTGTCAAAATTGTATAAAAAGAAAATGACAACATTGGTCACATAATCAAATTTTGACGATTAAAAAAGTTGTACTTCTTATTGGGTCAGCGTACATTCTTCTATAATAAAGTAGAACCTTTTTCAAAACTCACTAAAATTTGATTTTATTACTGATCATGGAGATTATTGACCAAATTTACAGAGAGATAATTCAAAGTTTACAAATTTCTTCGAATTTTTAGGGATTTGTGATTTTACGAACAGCTTTGTTTTTAATGCTTTGAACTTGCAAGAAATGATTATCAGAATATAATTTTTATCTCGTACTACCGCTTAAGTTGGTCGTGTACTTGACGAAGCTGTTGTGTCATATAGGACTCACATTATATGAAATTGCGAGTAACCGACTTTTGGCTAAAATGCGATATTTTGTAAATTGCTATTTTGAAAGATACAGTTGTTCAAGGTATAATTTCATCGTCTCTTTGCCATGGGGCTGGAACATCACTCGTCTCTCAATGCTCAGATTGATAAGAAATCGCTCTCATCATATAGCAATGAAATCTCCGGTTTCAGCAAAGTAACTATCAAACTTATTTAAAGATCTCGACTAATTAACAAAACATTTAACAACTTAATTACCTAAAGGAATGCGAAGTTAAGGCGTTAGCAAAGGATAATTGTCGAGAATAGAATATTCAGGTCTCCAATATGATAAAGCGACTTGCGGTTCTCAAGCATAGATTTCACTCGATCAGAAAAAAATGGACAGAGAGAGAGCAAAAAATCACGGCTGGCTGTACTGAAGGGAGTCTATTTTTGAGGCTTACAAATCGTGTTTTGATTTGAAACCTGTGGGGTTCGTTACTCACCAAGGACAATAGCCTTTTCAAATCATGGCAATACATCGGCAATACACGATTACGCTTAAAGGGGACTGGGTCACATAACCGTAAACAAACATGTAATCTCTATAATCTATATTGATGTGGGCAGGTACGAATTGTTTTCTGCACATATTTGGTGGATAGAGTGAGATGAATCCACAATAAAGTTACTTTTAGAAATCCACCGATATCTCTTTATTCTTACAACACTTTATTATGAATGTTTCGTTTGTTTCTCTGTATAATTATAAAATCCATCTTCAAAATAACACTTTCAGTTTGAAAAAATATTGAATAATCTGTGTGATATGACCTATCAAAGAACTGCAAAGTCATCTGTTGGAGAGAAAATCCGGGACCCAGGCTCTTTAACATGATGACGAGGTCGTTTTTACCAAGATACAGCGCGTTTCTCAACCGATTTTCTATAGAATCGTTACTGATTCGCAATTGGAACGCATTGCATCTTGGTAAAAAGTTCTTCACGGCCATCTTTAGCGTAATTGTCTATAGGCGATTCCGCCAAAGATGGCGTTAGGAAAATTTTGACCATGAGTTTGCATCAAATGGTAAATCGACCACTCAAATCAGTCAAAATCCTTTGGGACACAACCGATAGCGGTAAAAACACCATGACCCCATGTTTGGCGCAATCATCTTTTCACGGAATCATATTTCCTTTCAGCTAATATGTTTGACAAGTTTGCACGTGCAGATGAACGTAAAAAACTTGCAGAGAAAAGGGCCAAGGTGAACGAACCTGATACCATCAAACAAGCTGCGGAGGAGGCCAAGAAAGTGGAGGCGATGGAGACGGGTGAAGGTGAGCAAAGTCCAAGCAAGGGTGAATGAGAACCAACAGAGCATGACGAAATTTCATGAAGTACCGCTGTCCCAAAGTAAAGGTAACAGATGTGATTGATTCCTGAATTGTTTGCCTAAATTAGTTGGATATGTGATAAATGGTAAACTTTGATAGTTAACGTGCATTTTGAAGTCTTGTTTTTCAATTAAATGTTTCTACCTTACTTGGTTATGTTTTGATTTGGGTACCAAAACTTGCACAAATACCAAAATATATCAAAACATACCAAAATTCCATTTTATTTAAATATCAGTGCTTCTTTAATTTTGCCAATACGTCAAATGGATGCTTGAAACTTTGAAAAAGTGTTCATCATCTTTTCTTAACAAAAACATTTTCATAAGAGCGAAACTAGTTGAAAATACCCCCGATTTCGCTATCCCGATTTCGCTATCCGACATGCCTCGTTGTTTTGCAATTTATTTCAAGACAAGAGCTGTGACTTATTCTTCAAACTGATAACTACAAGGTTGATAATTGAACTTTTATAATAGATATCTCGGCAACCAAATTACAGATATAAACAAATGAGGTATTGACTTGTTAGTTAACTATTAAAGATAAGAATGTATTACATTTCACATCTATTTAAGCAGTAAATTTATCGCTTGGCTCAATCAAATTCGTCTGGTCCACGTGTCAAGTGACTTTATCAATTGGAAAATGACAATTGGGGTAAGCCATTCGAAGCACCACGTCACAATGGGTTGTGGAACTATTTCGTTTGTTTTAGAAGGATATTTTAAAAGCTGTGAAAAAGCGGTGAGCATTTTACAATTATTGACATTTGTGAGGAGGCTGTTTACAAAATTATCGACAAGAAGGAAAGTAACTCGCAGCTTTTTGAACTAAATTATCTATCCTTTCTCTTTTCACTGTCACGTGAGAGAATATACGAGCCAATTCTTGCGAATTTTCTGTTGAATTTCCCACAACTTTTACCCCAAAACAAGATAGGGTCGTGTTTTCAATGATGTTGTGACGTCATGCCGACAGGACGAATCTTTACTGTGGGACACCAGGTACTTCATGTAACAATCGGGATTGTTTATCTCATCTCAAAGCGGAAAGAAATCTTGATTATTCTCCAAGGAAGACTGAATGGACCAATCGAACGATGAGGTTTTGCATAACAATCAATCAGATTACGTTCTATCAAATTACTTTTGAGTAGCTCTTTCGATGTAGTTGTTCGGTTGCATTTAGGTAAATGAAGTTGCTGTAAAAGATTCCCAACAATTTTTAATCAGATTCTGCAATCCTCGTGGATCTTTCTTTACAAATTTCAAAGTGCGTCTTGGTGGTATATTTTGAATCAAGGCTTCTTGTTTCCCTGTGGTTAGCCTTGCAAACCTCGGATTCGAAACTTATGAAGAACTTGTTGAAAAGGAGACCCTGTTTTTTGAGAATAAAACACCGCCTAGGCCCATCCTCTTGGAAGAAACTTAAGTATATAAGGAATGCAGGGAGTGTGCCGGATGACCAAGAATCTCTTACAAAAAATGAGGTCGGCGACCGAAATGAGCTATTCCAGTTTCCAGCACGCTCGGTAGCTAAACACGGCATTTATTGTTTGCTTTTTATCAATATCGGAAATAAGGCAGATCTCAAACCCATCAAAAGCAGGATGTCGATTTAACTAGTTGTTTAACTGGTTGAAAACATTTGAATCACCGATTTCGTTGATTTGCTTTATTTTCTACAACAGACTTTTCTTGGGAGACCCGACCCGGTACACATTTATCCAGGGCATGGAAGAAATGCCAAAACATGNTTATCAATATCGGAAATAAGGCAGATCTCAAACCCATCAAAAGCAGGATGTCGATTTAACTAGTTGTTTAACTGGTTGAAAACATTTGAATCACCGATTTCGTTGATTTGCTTTATTTTCTACAACAGACTTTTCTTGGGAGACCCGACCCGGTACACATTTATCCAGGGCATGGAAGAAATGCCAAAACATGAAGTTTTAAAATCCAAATGCATCTCATGCCCATATTATCAGGCACACTCTAAAGTTCATGAACTGCAAAAATGTTTTAAATTGGTCAACTGATAGCCGAGATAATGATCTTTGAATTTCAAAAGGCTTAAAACCTTTACCAATTAATGTTAGAAGCCTTCGATTTCCACTGGTTTGTAGAATGATACAAGCGGCTGATTTTCATCACTCAGTCTCTTCAAGCAAATGAGGATTTGTGGTAGCTATCATGGACAACAAGTCATTCGTTTTTTCTGCTTATGAAAAAGATAAAAAATGTTTCAAAACAATGATTTTATGGAAATCAGTGAAACGCAAAGCTTTCCGAGGGTTAAAGATCACGACTCTGTATCTAAAGATGAAGTTGAGTCCGTTAAAAGGGCCTTAGCAAGGGTCGATAAATTTTTATTGCAGAAAAGATGCAAAAAACCTCAGACATCTTTGTTGTACCAGAAAAACAAGAATGGCAAATTCTTTTTCTGGTTCGATTTGGAGCGAATCCTTCTGTAGAACGTGCAGAAACATTTCCTTTGATTTTTTTGTAAATTCGTTTTGCCTTAATCTTTGTATTTTAACTGTTGAATTTTTTTAAATAATTTTTTAAACTATAAACTTTTGAAAACTTCCGCCTTTATTGCTTTAAAATGTACCAAAAAATAGATATTTTCAATCAACGTTGAAATTATTTGAAAGAATATGTCTGGGGGATTGAAATAAGATCAGGATGGACAATTTCTGACATTTCTGAGCAGAAAAATTTGCTTTGCAAATTCAGTTCAGGTAGCATGATTCCGGAAGTGCTTTGGTAAGCAAATCATTGAATTAGACCCAACTTCAAAAATCATTTCCTCGTTTATCTGTTGACCAATTCTAAAATTATTTATAGTTCATGAACTTTCAGAGTGTGCCTGATAATATTGGCATTGAATAAATTCGGATTCCTTTGTTCTGGATCACTGTGCGGTATTTGTTGTAGCAAGAGGTATTTCCAAATTTCTACAGAAGAGAAGCAGGTCGTGGGAAGTGCACCCGGCGAGAATCCCCTGTCCACTACGTTTATCACTCAGTTTTCCCTTTTGCGCTGCCTCTTAGAGGCCATTCCAGTCCATCCATACATCTAGTTGTTTAGAAAAAATCCATTCATAAAGTTAAAAAACAAAACGAATTATAAAAACTGATTAACAGAGGTTAATCGAAGGCCTTGGGGAGCACATGCTTTATGGACCAAGAAGTGCCGCGACCATCCCCTCTCCTCGCAGAATCCCCTCTCCTTGATTGCTTGTGGCATAGTTTAGTGCTCCACAATGAACTATTTAGAGACCGTTTTCCGTCCAAGCCACTATGTAAAGAAAGCTGGAGCGTCCACAGCATGGAAAACCATTCAGGAGGGATCGTATCAGGAATAAGAAGTGGCAAAGTCCAAATTATTTCTTGTAAATTCTGGGTATAAAGTCTGAGTAGCGGTAAATTTGCACTTGTTTGAAACACAATCATCTAAGTATTAGCAAAGATGAGCCAAACATGAAATGATGAGTAAGCAGAAATTTTCTGTAAACCAGGGCCGTAGAGACAAGGCATCTGAACTTGTAGCTGTTGGGTATCCACGGCCGCGATGAACCATCAAACTTGTGCCAACAATGTGTACCCAAACTTTAGTGAATAGAGGCAAACAATTTTGATCGATTGTTTGGTAAAAGATGGAAGAAGTTGGCACACTTGATATAATAAGATTTCAGAGAAATTAAAGGCAAATAGATGAACCTTCAACTGATGAAGAATGTGTGACACCCTTGGTAAAGAAATTAGCCACCTGTGAATGCGGGCAAAGTGGTAATTTTAGTGACGGTAAGGGAATGGTCTGATGGTAAGGGAACATCTTCGTTGCAACTGGAGTCATGTGTGATCTTGCACGTCGAGTGAGATGAGAATGGTATGCCTGGAAAAAGTGAGTAATTTTTCTTTTTCTGCATGTGTACAGTCAAGGTGGACTGAATACATGAGCCTTAGTTTCCCCATTGGATTTAATGGTTTTACTTCAGACTGAGACCACTACAGCTTCAAAATTGGGACTACTGAGGCCATCTTCGCACTGATCGGTGCGGAGCCAATCAGATCATTACTTTCCTATTAAGGTTAGACCGCATGCCTATTCTTAGCGTTTAATTGGCTGATTAGATCAAAAATGACAGTGAAGCTTCGTTCAATTTTTCGTCCGACATTCGAGTTTTCTTTTCGTACGATTTTAGTCCCTGTTTAGAATTTTTTTGGTCGTGAGACCTTGTATGAGGGAACAGATTTGATGGGGACATAAATGGTCGATTGGAGCGAATACAAAGGCTCCCATTGTAAGTCTATAATCAAGGTAGGTATAGGGGAGCAGAAACTGAAATATATTTTGTGAGTAAAAAGACCCTCGGCGTTTGAAAAATCAAGGAATTTGACTTGTTACTATTTTTTAAATTCATTCAAGCTCGGTTATGCCGTGGTCCAGATTACTGTAAGCAGCCTTAGCCAATATTCTCCTGCAGGCAAATATAATGAAATCACAGCTTGCAAACCTCGTCTAAAGACATCAAAACTTTTGCCCAAATGCCGCGGAGTATAAGCAATTCTCCTTGAGTATTTGATTCTTGACTGATACATTCTCTAACCTTCCCTACACTTGCCAACACTCTACTGAACTTCATCTTTCAAACGCAGCCTAATCTGAAAAGTCTATTCCGGATGAGTTAGAAAAATTTCAAATGTCTGTGAGTTTTCTTCCTATTCGCCAGATTCCTCACCTTTTATTTTTATTTCTTTATTCCATTAAAAATTTACAATACATATTATGGATTAGACTACTTAAAATCTACATTACAATACTACAAGGACGACACCTCTAGGAGCAGAAGACTATGACTACCCCACGGCCATTACATAATAAAAAAACGTGGAACAAATAAGCACAAAAATAAACAAGAAAAAACATACAAATAAATTTAGTTACTGCAAGCGATTAAATACCTAAGTCTGTTTCATATTAGATGTCCAAGCCAAGATAGTGATAAAGAAATGTCACTGGTACCGAAGCCTCTCCTTTAATGTGTCGGTAACATGTCAACTTTATAAAACAATTTCTATTGGTCAAATTCGGTCTTATCTTTCTAAAGTTATGATTGGTTTTATGAAAATATTAATTTTCGAAGTCTTTAAAAACAGGCCTAAAATCCTTGATCAAATTTGCCGACGACAGACGATTGCGCTAAAGATGGCGTCAGGGAATTTTTTACCATGATCCTTTGTTTTCAAAGAATTTTCATTGATTTGATTGGTTGATTTGCCATGATTCGCAAAGGCAAATCTTTAACGCAATCGTCTATTGAGCCTGGTGATACTAAAGACAGTGCAAAACCGGCTTGAGGACAGTCCTAATCCTTGATCTGGCTCTTAAGCAAAGCTAAAAGAGATGTTTAGGCAATCAGCTATTTAAGACATTTAGGCAAGATGTTTAATTGACACTTTGATTATTCCATAAGTAGCCGAGAGTGTAGACATCGCCAATGACCCTGTCCTTGATGCATTACGTATATTTTAAGACCATCGAAGTGTAGTAAAAATCAAGGGTGAATACGCATCGTCGGAGAATTTTATCCTCTCCCAAGTTAGCCCACTCCTTTTAAAAAGTAAAATCGAGGAGCTTGATACAGCCAAAAAGACCAGTGGACCAATCCCTGGTGACAAGCTGAAATTTGCGTCAGAGCTCTGCTGTAAGGAGATTACGTATCACATTGACAATGTCCTCAAAATCAACTCTTTTCCAGAAAATCTGAAACTAGCTCACGTGTCACCAGGTTTTAAGAGTGGTGAGTCCACATCAAAAACAAAACTTCGAACAATAAGTGTGTTATCAACTCTGTCGAAGATATTTGAAAGAGTATTGCTTGCACAAATGCAGCCTTTTATGCAGTCGAAACTCTCCAAATTATTGTGTGGGTTTCGAGAAAGATATTGCACTCAACATGCTTTAATACGCTTGATAGAAAGATGTCGGAAATGTTTAGATAAAAAAGGTGTTGTTGGTATGTTTTGATGGATTTATCTAAGGCCTATGATTGCTTACCCCATGACCTTCTAGCAAAGCTTGAGGCATATGGTTCCACAGTTATCTAACAGGCAGAAAGCAGAGGGTCGAGATAAACTCCACCTATAGCCCATGGCTCGATATAAAAACTGGTGTGCCACAAGGCTCATTACTTGGCCCACTCCAGTTTAACATCTTTATAAATAGCATGTTTGAATTCGTCGCGTCTGAAGATTTGTAATTTCGAAAAGTTACCATTTATTTAGCCATTATGCATTATGATACTACATACCATTATTATTATCATTATTATGATACTGTATACCGGGTCGCAAAAAAAAACACTTCACGAGCTAGATCATTACAAGCTCTCTGAAATCAAAAGTTACTGACAAATGCTTTGCATCACCGTTTAGTGGAAAGGCTTGGCTATCTTTTGAGATACTGCACAGTCACATTAAGCTATGATTACCGTCCGAAAAACGAGATTAAAAGAAAATTTCGAATCCTCTATTTCTCATTTAGAATGAAATAATCGCCATATCCTCTTCCTGGCCCTTCCTGTCAACATCTTGTGAAAACTGAACATGGAGATGGATTTGAAGTCGTCTGGGGAAATCTCAGCCTGGTTCCCAGTCGTCGATGTTGCGGAGGAGATAAACGCGTTTTTTTGTTAAGAAAAGGGGTTGAATTGTGAAGGAGAAAGATGAGCTCAACATCGAGGTCTCATTTGAGACCTCTTCCCTGGAGTCCAGTCCCCTTAGTCGAAAATGACGTCAGGGAACCAGACTGGGGAAATCTATTGTTTGCAAAATGACTGATCTTGTTGGCTCCATTTTCAAATTTCGTGCTCCGATGCAAATTTGGGATTCGGCTTTTTTCACATCTTCCGAAAAAAATGGACTGGAAAAGGAGGGAAATTTCGAGAAATGAATGAATTATCATATTTTTTTTAAACTGTTTTTTTCTGAGGGTAGTCGTAGCTTAAACTGACCAAGCAACATATCAAATGATAGCTTAGCCCTTCAGCTACATGCTGATACCTTGTTTGTGTTCATAACATTCGCTTCCAGGAAGCTAGGCGTGATCTAGCTCGTGAAGTTTGTTAGGGTCACCCGGTAGATCAAAAGAAAACAACCTTCGACATGGCGTCATATTTGTAGTTCTTTTATCGAATCAATGCAGATCACATAAACGATGGTAGAACAGAGACTGCTGATTTATTGTGGAGTCTGTTAGGCACCTCTCAATCAAGAAATTGACTGGTATGTAAAATTACTTTGACTTCATTTACTTTGCTGTTAGATCAAAACGATCTGACGACCACAGAAACTATAACTTACCCTAACTAGCCCTAATTTTGGCTAGTCTGCACTTTAGCGGACCAGCTTTCAATATCGGTTATGTGTGATGGGGTACCTAAGGGTTAGGGTTAGGTTTTGGAAAAGGGGTTTTTAGGGTAAGTTAGGGTTAGTTAGGGAAAGGTAGGGTTTAATTAGGGTTAGTAGGGTATTTGGTCAAATACGTTCCCGAGAGATATGACATAAAGCTCACAAAGGTCGCTAAAGTGCAGTGTATTGATCTATACGATTCTCTAACCCTAACTAAGGGTCAAATGCACTTTGGCGGACACAGCTTCCAAGGAAAAACAGAGGTTGAATTGAATTATATTGTAAGAACTGATTGCTGATTGGCCCTAACTAACCCTAATCTACCATATAACCCATAGAATATAACCCTACCTTTTTACTCTAACTTGCCCGAAAGATCTATTTTTCAAAACGTAACCCTAACCTTTATTCCCATGACATACAACGAGCTATGTTTTGCACTGCCGTCAGGAAAACTGCTCTCTAGCTCATTTTTGAAAGTACCAAAACCAGATTTTGCTAAAAAAAACAGTGCCTATGCTATTGTGTTGTTTGAAACAAGAGGGCAGTTTTTAGCCAGCCAGTATCTGGCCAAACTATCCCCCAATCTTGTATCTACAAACTGATATGCTGTGCGCCTCATGTTACCAGCCCTAAGTTAGATATTCGTTTCAACTTATCAATTATGTATGATTTTAGTCGATTTAATCTAACTCTTCGCTATAGAAATACTTCTCTGATTTGTTCATTTCGGAGGAATAGTTGTGATTACTGCGAGCTGCAGGAAGGAGTCTGGTCAAATTGTCTAACTTCTTAGAAAGACATTCTGTGTAAAGGTAAGAATGCATCGATCTCTCGTATAATACATAAGGACTACTGCACCTGGTGATTCATAAAAATGTAGCCATTTCTTTACATTGTACAGCAAAAACCACCCAACTGCTTTAAGAAATTCTAATTCCATTGCTTGTGTGAAGGTTTTCATTTATTACAATCCATTATTTTGCTGTCAATGTAAGTATTGCATATGAAAAATACTTTCAACAGGCATGGCTGAAACAAATACTGGCAAGGCTCAAATCAATTCACTTCTCAATTAAGATTGTAAAAATTCTGTATACTGCCTCAAAGTTTTGTTTTCTTATGACTAGAGAATCGTTAAACTATAAATATGTTCTCTGATCAATTCTAGCAATGAAGGAGAACGCCTTGTGTCAGACCTGTATCAGATTTAACAGTGCACTTTGACTGTTTTCGGAAAACGAACGAATCTACCTTTTGTCTAATTACTAATTTTAGAATCATCCTCATGATCATCACTTATTTATTTACAGTAGGCGAAAGAAATAAGAATAGCTATAATTACAGCTGATGTAAGCCTACATTTCAGCCTACAGAGAGAACTAACGCATCCAAAATTATAAGAAAGGTCTTGAAATTAAAGGCACACTGTCGTGGCTATGACTGGCTAGATGGTTAGATAAGCAGCGAAATCTGGTTGTTAAGATGAACAGGAAAGCAAAATTTGACTTCTACCGCTCGATTGAACCTAGGTCCATCGATAATGAGAAGAAATTTTGGAAAGCGGTTAAACCCCTGTTTTCAAATAGTAATCCAATGGGAGAAAAAATTGTTTTGATTGAGGACGAAGTGATTATATCAGATGATGCTATGATTGCTGAGTGTTTCAATTCGCATTTTGTAAATATTACNTGATCAATTCTAGCAATGAAGGAGAACGCCTTGTGTCAGACCTGTATCAGATTTAACAGTGCACTTTGACTGTTTTCGGAAAACGAACGAATCTACCTTTTGTCTAATTACTAATTTTAGAATCATCCTCATGATCATCACTTATTTATTTACAGTAGGCGAAAGAAATAAGAATAGCTATAATTACAGCTGATGTAAGCCTACATTTCAGCCTACAGAGAGAACTAACGCATCCAAAATTATAAGAAAGGTCTTGAAATTAAAGGCACACTGTCGTGGCTATGACTGGCTAGATGGTTAGATAAAATAAATAACAAAGGAGCTATTAGTGTGAATTCACCAAGCCTTTACGCCTTGGGATCTTGCTTTCCTTCCCGAATAAAGGGAGTCAGATCGTAATCACAGACTGAATTTTTATGGCCACTGAAAGAATTGAAGATTACCTAATTATATTCTTTTGGATTGTTTTATTTATCCAATCAGGGCCACGACAGTATGCTTTTAAGAGAGTCCTATGTGAGACGAAAGTATTTGAACTTTTATTGTTATTTTATTTCTCCGTAGATGATAGATACAAATCACAGTTAAAATGAAAACGACTTTTCGATGTCAGATGAACTGTACCAAATAGATTTTCGCAATAATCGACTGCTTTGCTCGTTGCATAAACGCCATTTTAGGGGCGCATGTAAATCCGCTAGTTTATCAAAAACAACGAAAATGTAAACAAAACTGTGAAAGGCAATCTTTCTTTAAATTTTCAGGGATTTACTTTTGCCAAATAACTGTAAATAAATGTGAAAGTAATTCTAAATAACTGCTCGAAATGATAACATTTAATTGTGTTTTGTGGATTTGAATTATTTTAGTAAGTTATTTTCTTGCAACTCTCGTTCTATTTTTTTGATTAGATCAGCAATCAAGCTATAATCGTTTTGAAAGTTTGTTTTTCATTGATGAAAGCAAGAAGATGGATTTTGAAGCTACGTAGCCAAAACTGAGTGAGTTTTCTTCATAAATTCTTGCATACAAATATGACTTTGCTTGCTTATTGTAAGGACTTGTTGTCACGTTAATTTACCTTAAAGGCACTGTTAGATATTCAGAGATTCCCCTATCAAATAAGTGTATCTCTTTTACTACCGCCACAAAGCAAAACGTCAACTATTTATTAAAACGGTAGAGTCGATAAAAATCGTAATCAGAATACTAAACAAATAAGAATTCTGACAAAAGCAGAATTCTTGTCCAGCAAGGATATTTTAACTACTAAAACTGAGAATCTCGGGGAAGTCTGTCGAATATTCTGCTCTTCGAAGAAGAGAATTTTGAAGGATATTTGTGTACCCGCCAAGTCTGCGGTTTCAAACTCTGTTCCAGTTCTGTCAAGCTTACCGAAAAGGGAACTGATGCCAATCGCATGTAGTTATTTTGTGGGTGGTCATACGAGGAAAACAACGTGATAGTTGAAGTTTTAAATTTATCCATTGGTTAAAATTGGTATGTAAGGTAGAAGTTACTGAAACTGGGATCGAGGGGGGAGGGTTTGCTACAAAGTTTGCTTTATATTTTCAATCTATAAGGAACAGCGAGCTGCTAGACGCATGCGCTAAAGCTGCTAGACGAGATCAATTAGGTTATAGTTTTCAGTTTAATTTTTAGTCTTGAAAGTTACTAAACATTTTGCCTCTTTGTTGCTTGGTGTTCTTGTAAAATATATTGCTTTGAAAGCAGCCTGATGTTGTGATTCGTATGGCTTCTGAATTTGCGTTGAAAACTAATAAGTTTGGGCAACAAGTTCATATTTTGGATAGACAACATCCGTTGCTTTCGATTGACACACCAGTGCAAGGCGATTGACGATTACAAATAAAGGTTGTTCTACGTCCAATTAGTAAAAGTCGTGATAAGAAACAGGCTGAAAATTTAGGTAGCTATCTCTCAAGAGCTGCAATCAAAAAGAGGCTTTTAAAAGAGGATGTGTATCCACCTAAATTAGTAGGATACCTAACATTTGTCGACGGAATCTTAATTATCTAATTCAGAGGATTCTTGTCTACTCTTAACACGCCTTTTTTGACGTGCAGATCAAATGATTTAGCAACCTAGCCTAGATTTCAGTAGCCTACGAGTAGACCCATTGCCCAAAAGAAGAAAGAGTCTACGAAGAGCAAAAGTTTACTACTACGGTTTCCAGATTTCTGGAAACTTAATTTATATTGCCTTTGTTGAGACGCACCTCAAAAAGTTCCGGGCATCTTTTGCGGTCTGTTTTGTTTACATTTGCAACAGCAGTAATTGGCCGCAGAGATGGCTTGTACTGGTGTGCTAATCCAACGCAAAAAATACGATCGTTACAAAATCTGCCCTCGTTGCTATGAAGTCATTCAAAGACAAAAGGAGACAAGAGCACACCAATAACAGTTCATCAACTGTGACTTTTAATGATTTCAAAGTTGGTGACCTTGTCTTGAGCTCTTTTAAAGTGAACATTTTTACTTTTCGAGCTTATGAAGGAGGTCTTCAATTCTCAATCTAAATGCAACGCCTTTTTCAGCTGGGAAGCAACTGATTCTAATCAAAGAAATCACACTTTTTTATTTACACTGCCCCCTTGATTTGAAAGACTGGTGAATTAAATCGAAGATTGCTAATTTTGATTGAAGTTCACGATCAGGCCAGTTCGATTTAATCATGTTTGACACGAGCTAATTTCTTTTTCATGGAATAATGTTTGAATAGTATCAAATCTTAAAGAGCTCAATATTTAACTGCCTTGCTGCTAAATCTACAGCTTGTAATTGTTGTAAAAATTTTTGTTTTCACTCTCTTGCAGGTAAACTGAGAAATGTGATCAAATTTGCATTTTGAAGCTAAATTCTCTTGTAAACGTAAATGGGACATCAGTATCTTCACTAATTATACGAACTTCTTTTGGCTTGGATGATGTGTTCTTAGCTCAAGGTATATTTTTATTACCGACACATACTATTTAATACTATTTTTAATAAAGACAGTTGAAATTTCTATGTTCGAGAAGTTTTATGTAGCTTTGAATTCTCCGAGCTTCAACTAGTTTTCTAGTTTTCCATAAAAATGAAATGCGGAATTTGAAAATTGAGTGGTTTATGGATCGGAAATGGGGGTCTATATGGTCCGTCAGGATTCGTAGCGAAATTTGTTTCTTTTCTGAAACGATTCAAATCTGATGCCCGATCTGATGCTATGATTATCAGTCTTCAACCTTGAAATCGTAAAGAAATGTGCTGTTAAGGTGAGATCAAATTGCTTAGCTCAAAACTTAAGAAAAAAGAATTGTGATACTTGAAAACATGCATTCCATTTTCTCGTGTCGAAAAAGATTACTCGTTTGCTATTGAAAGTTTTAAATGAAAGAGCAGTGCAGGGGTGCAGGCAAGCATTTTTTCAAGGCAGTTCATATGTAGCAGCTGAATCCAATGTTATTTAGTTTCAGATATATTTGGAAGCCAGGCAGCCAAAACGGTTTTGGGATTCGCTTCAAATGAATAATCTTTTTTAGAAGAACAGAGTTCTGTGGTAGATATACCTTGAGCACAAATGTTTATATTCTAGCTTAGTTTGAAAGAAAGCTCTTACGAAAATGGTCCTCGATTTCTGCTTATTCGAAGCTCCCCTGCGATGAGAAAGAGCATCTGTTCGATGTCTTTTTTATTGTCCAACATAAGTCTTTGATAAAATTTCAAAAAGTTTCATTGCAGAGTTTAAGATATCGCTAACAAAATAGCACCTGTTCATAGAAACTGTGTTTTGATTTTATCATTTAAAGAGGCAAAAACCTTTGAACCAAAGATACTGCAAGATAAGCATGCAGTTTGCAATGAGGCGAAATTGAATTAAATATTTTATACGCTGTTTTAGCGAACTGAAATGCTCGCTGAAATGAGGCCACTTTTATTATCTCGAGGCCAATGTAGAAAATTTAGTACGAAATAAAATTTCTAAAAATTGCATGATGCATCAAGTTAAGAACTCATTATTTCGTTGATCCCTTGATGTCTATTCCCCAATTTTTTAGAAAAAGGATTGCTCCTTTTAAAATGCTCAGATTTCCAAGTAATTGTGGTTATTTGAGGTTATTTGTCAAAGTGAGTTAGTTAAACGGTACTCAAATACTTGAACCATCAGGCGAAAACGATAATCGATAAATTTTCATCTGAAGGGTTACGGTAACCTTAAATTCGTTTCTTATGTCCTTGATGTAGCTCTTATGTCGTATAGGACTTGAATTTTCGTACGAAATTGCAAATTATAACTTTCTTGCAAAAATTATCATGTTTTGTAAAATACTGTTGCTCAAAATAAGGTTTTTCATGCAGTAATGTCGTCGTTTCTCTCCCGGAAGAATAAAATATGGATAATCTGTTGAATTTGTTTGGTTTTGATATAAACATAAAAGAAAATTTAAATATCAGTAACATTATCAAATGTTTATGATTTTCCAATGGGTGAATTTTTTTTTTAGTTACCCGGTACATGGCTTAATTCTTATTTTGTTCTTCCAGAATTTGAGGCACAAAGAGATTTCAAACATAAACATGTCAGCTAGAAATATCGTATCATCGGAAACCAAAAGGAAAAGCTCATCAGCAAATCGGATGAGACCTGGTCCTGTAGGCCAGACACAAATCCTCCGACCAACAAACTCTAAAACAGACGTTACAAAGACAAACAAACCACGAAAAGGCAATATGAAGGCTAAACCTGGACGGGTATCTCGCCAGACAAGTATGTCGGCCACGATCGAAGAAGAACCGACACGACGTAATAAAAGATTACCAATGAGTGAGATTGTCAAGCGTCGTGGCAAGGTGACAGATATCAAGAACAGCGTGAACGAAGAACAACAAGAGATATCTGCTGGGCCTATTCGAGGTGCAGAGCTTGTTGGTAAGTCTATGTTCTAATTTTTGCAGGTGTAACAATTTCTCTCATTCGTGTCTCATTTTTGTTGCATCGAATTTACGTAACGAGGCATACTTTCAAACCCCTTTTACAGGATGCCGAAAGAATTTGAAAAGGGTTTAAAGAGAGCATAGGCTTCAAATGTTAAGAATTGAATGTGTAGATGCTTAGTAACCTTTTCTTTAAAATAATTTAGGTAATTTAATGTAATTCTACCGCAATCATTTTTCATATCCTTGTCTCTTTCAAAATTACGCCGAAACAAAAGAAATTTAAAGTAAGTTTTGAGTAAAATAAACAAATCAACGCGTTACGATGACTGGCCTCTTTCTGGCGAAAAGTGTTGAAGCGTGTATAGCGCGTATTATGTCTCGTTCAATTCCTACCCNAAGTTTTGAGTAAAATAAACAAATCAACGCGTTACGATGACTGGCCTCTTTCTGGCGAAAAGTGTTGAAGCGTGTATAGCGCGTATTAATTGTAAAGATTTGAAGCCTTTCCCATAAAAAAGGTTTTTTTGGCCTCCAGTTTTCTCAATCTTAGTATCATTTTGTGGATCTTCCGGCAAAATAGTCTGTTGGTCGACCAAACTGTAAAGTTTGCAATTTTGCTTGCAGAGTATTCTGCCAATTTCGTGTAACGCCTTCTGCAGACTGTTTTATGCAGGGATGTAGCGCCTATATTTCGTGGGGGGGGGATTGATGCCCCTCAAAACTCACGAAGATATTTTGTTTTCACTGTGCAGTGCCCATTGATCTTATTGTTTTTGAACAATGCAGCCCCCCCCAAAAATTCTCTTCCCTACGGTCCTGTTTTAGGTAGATTTTGTGTCTTGTCAAATGGCTATTGTTTATCATTGTTTACCCTCCCACTTGCTACCTATTGCAGTGAACAAGACGCAACAGATACAGAAAACCGCCAGCCATCATAGAGACTGTCTTCCAAATCTTTTATCATCCAACTGAGCCACATGCCAAGTCTCTTTAGGACAGGTTAGGCAATCCTCGACGGTTGTCTGCACTGCTCGTAGCTTTGGCTACGTGGCTAGGCCCATTATGAACGCAAGCAAACAAGAGCGGAAAAGTACGTTGAAAATTTATCACGTGACTCATTACGGTGCACGCCTTTAAATTTGTACTTTTCTCCAACAGATGCAGATCGTAATGCATTGGTTGTCACTGATCTTGAAGAAAGTTCATGCAATAATGGGAATCCCAACCAGCATGACAAAAATGTTCAGGATATTGACAGCAGCTCAGATAGTGACGGATTATATGACACGGATTTAGAAGAAGAATTCCCAGGTGAACTTCCAGATTTTTTATAAAATTAATTTAAAAATCCAGGTGGGTAAAACAATATAACCTTTTGAAAATCATACTACCAAAACCATGCAAAAAATTCGTAAAAAAAGAGGCTTCAACTTAGTTTTTGTTATTTTTCTCATGATTGTGGATGGGTTCTGACTTGCTCAAATCAGTTTTTATTATTGAAATTCAAAATATATTTTAGGTTTTAAGTTAATTAAAATCTACCTAAGTTGATTAAAACGTGACTACGAAGGTAAAGCATTCGAAAAAGGTTGTGTTTTGTGAACTCGCCGGTATCAATTAGACAAAGAAGTTGAAATTTGTTGGCCCAGCTACATACTTCTCTACCGGGTGAGTAAATAAATGTGTCTCCTGTTTGAAAAGTTATACTGAAAAGAAGGATCCAACCAATTTGAAAAATTCCATCGTCAATGGCCGACTGAGGCTTAACTTAATTTTGAGAATTTATATATATTATAAAAACTTTTTTTGTTTGAAAGAGTTTTCCAACTATTGTTTTTCATCGGCTTTGGCTAAAAGATACATATGAGTGGCTCATTTTCAAGAGTGTACTTTCGTTGTTTAAATAAAATGAAAGTTTTCTTAATATTTTTGGGATGTTGTTCTGCTTATATTCTGGTGATCTTTTATCCTTGTTTAAAACCTAAACATATCCGTGATCGAGAACTTATTCTTGTTTTTTCCAGGAAAAACTTTTGAATTGGACAGGTTTGGAAAATCAGCTTACGTGTATATTTGCGGACAGAAAGGTACACAATATGATCATCTAATATGACACTTATAATCATCTTGCATTCAACCGCTGAACAAACGAATGCGGGTAATGCCTTTCTTCATCAATAAAGCTAAATTCACATTTGAAGTGACATGATTTGGCAAAACAAGGACAGATGATATAACAATAGGATCCATCACTTGTGATTGACACGACAGTAGCGATTAGCGATGGCAGACAAATAAATTTCTATGCCCGGTTGGTCAAATCATAAGGAAAAGCAAAGCAAGTCGCAAACGTTATTATTATTATTATTATTATCAATTTATTTAAAGTTGGCAACTTACATAGCTATATAAATATATAAAAAGCTAATTCAAGCCAACAAATTAATTACAAAGTTACATCAGAATAAATACAACTAAAACTAGTCAATAAAATTACAAAATTCATATAAAACCTATATCAAAACAAGATGTATAAAACTATAAAAAGCCGAGTCCAGGAATGTATTGTTTGCAAAGTCTGCAATCGCAGTCTACATTTTTCCAAAATTTTATTTTATTCTTGAATTGTTGTAAAGAATTTGAATCCTTGATTTCCTGTGGAAGAGAGTGCCAAATACGCTGCCCTCTATATCGGACTGTTTCAGTACCATAATTAACAGTATGTACCATAGGAAGTAAGAATGTATTTGTATTTCTGAAATTATAGGTAGCACTTCTTTGAAGAAAGATTTCATTCATAAATGTGGGGTTTAGGTTATTCATTGTTTTGAACATTTCAGTCATTAGCAATTGCATATTTTTCTCATGTATCGTTACAGATCTATCTTTTTCCAACAAATTTGCGAAACTAGAACTATAGTCTTTATATGCTATTCTCAGGGCTCTCTCGTGCAGCCTATTGATTTTGTTATTTATCTTTCTGCTATGGAACATCCAAACCAACGGACAGTATTGGAATGTTCCATAGCAGAAAGATAAATAACAAAATCAATAGGCTGCACGAGAGAGCCCTGAGAATAGTTGCTCTGACAGTCAGGTAGCTAGCTCGCTCGCTCGTTGTGAAGGCCAGAAATGGTTTTTAACAGCAGAAATAAGCATATATCGAAAGAAGAAAGCTGTGTATAAACGTCTGCCTCGGGCATTTTATTATTTGATTCAGAAGCTGAGCAGTAAGTGTTTTAATTACATCCAAAAATATGAGGATTGAATCGATTACTATTTGTCTTCTGAATCAAATAAATAGGATGCCCGAGGCAGATGTTTAGATATATCTTTCTTCGTTCGATATAGCCTCATGTCTTCTCTTAAAAACCATTTCTTGCATGTACAACGAGCGAGCTAGCTACCTGGGCTTCAGGGCAACTCTTGGGTCTTGCTTTGTTCTTGTTTAGGACTTGACCAACCGGGCATAGAAATATCTTCGTCTGCGATTGCTAATCGCTTTGTAATTTGGTGCCAATCAAAAGCAACGGATGCTATTGTTGCATTATCTGCCTTTGTTATTCGTCATAGCCCAAGCAATAGTCGCGTATGCTGGTACAAGTCTTGTGCGTCATAATGGCGAACGAAGGAAATTTAATGGCAGTCAATGGAACGATGATGTCCTAGTTTCTTAGTGAAACGCTCGAAAAATCTGGTTAATTTGACTTGATAAAATGAAGAAGGTCTAACCGAAGAAATTAGCATCCGGAGGAATGTTTGACCTTTTTTTGGACTTTGTGTTTGGGTTTGGCCGATTTCTCAAAATTATCCAAATTCGCACAAAAGGTGCATTTCGTCGTGTTTTTGCATGTTCTGGAACCGCAGGCAAAACCTTCGCGATAGCAAATGTATCATGACATTCATTCATACAAAGCATCGTCGACCTTGAGGGGTTTTGTCCTTCTATTTCATTATGATCAGAGGAACCATTAAAAGTGAGTTGCGCACGTCAAGAGAAGCGTTTCAAGTGTGAATTCTGCTTAAAAGAGGATGCTTCCCAAAGAAGGCTGTCTCTTTGCTCTAGGCAGTAATAACGTGAGCATATTTCGGGTCCATAATACTGGGGTCGTAGCATAATCATCCCGTTTGCATCGCTCTACAGTTAATCTAACAATTATTAGCAAAATGATTTGTTAATAAATGTAATCTAGAGACTTCAACTTAGACTTCAAAAATAGGCCATAGTTGAAACCAGAGCTTCTGATGAAGCAACAACGAACCTTGTTGCAGAAAGTATATCAATGCAAATGAAAAAAATTGATTTATTGCGAATAAGAAGACTCGCGAAGGGCTACCAATAGCATATGGGCATACCGTAAAAGCTCTATTAAGCCCCCGGGGGACTTATTTAATTTTCCGAGGTTCTAGAAGGGGGCTTATTAGAGAGAGGGGCTTTTTCACAAAGTCAAATGACAAAGATATAAACGATAGCTTTTTAGGTCTTTTACCTTATATTTTGTGGAAGTCAATTACACAAAATCAATGTATTTTTAATCGCAAACCATATCAAAATTAACATCCAAACTTGTTTTAGCTAATAAATGGAAAATATTTTGTATCCTCTCGCATTTGATATAAATGGGGGGCTTAATAGAGAGGGGGGCTTATTTAAAATTTTGGCTCAGAAGGGAGGGCTTATTAGAGAGGGGGAAGCTAAATAGAGCTTTTACGGTAACAGAATGATGATATTTTATCTCCCTATTTTTGATACTGAAATACCAGGTGTCCCAAAATTATGTGTCAGCATTTGTCGAGCCGTACGATCATGAATTATGCATTGATTTGAATGAATTACCAATCGTTTTTGAAGCAAAAAGGCTAACTTAGATGTAGAAATTTATTTCATTCACTTCAATCGGTCATATTTTTCTAGAGTTTACTAGGGAAAAGCTAAACTTTACGATCGAATTTCTTCCCATTCTTAGCTTCTGTCAAATAAGCAACCCATGTACATTTGCATGTAAGAGAGGCACATATTTGTCATCAGGTTTTGCTCCTTGGAAGATTAGCATGCTCGCTTTCATGCTTTGAATCATCGAAATTTTAATTCTCTTTTGAGTATGTTCCAAAATTGCTCCCAAGCAAAATATTCCGTAACTCTGGAATGGCATGACCGATTTTAGTCAAACAAATTTCTACAACAAAGTTAGGCCTTCTGAAAAACATTCACTTTGGCAGAAGCTGATACATCATTTTGGGATACCCGATAGAATTTTTGTTATTAGAATTAATGATCATTGACCGTCCTTTGTGATACATGTTTCTTACCACTGTTGTGATCATGTATCAGATTGATGTTTCAACGTCATGATTCAACGTCGATTTCTGATACATGATAACATTACCAATGTCATGTTTCTTCTAGGCATCATCCCGGTTTCATATCTACTCTCCAGATTCACTGAAGAAGAAATCTTGATGCCACATCACGGATTAGGCCCTGAAGGAGGAGATGCACTTGCTAAAGCATTAGTGGTAATCTTGTTGTTTTTAATTCAACTAAATTATAACCGGGTGAGTCGGAAAAATCTCAGATGTTTGAACATCTGTAGCTCTCAAGCCATTTATCAGATTCATATAAATTGACAATTCTTGTATAGCTAACATATCAACTTAGATAAAACAATTTAGTTTGTTAAAATCGATCGTATCGTCCTCAAATTATAAGATATTTTCCAAAAACCTTCATCTCAAAATCGTTCAAAACAGGCCTAAAATCCTTGATCAAAATTTGCTATCAATCCTGCCTCATGATAACAGAAAATAGGCAAAAAGAGACTGAATGACAGTCCTAAGCGGATGCGATTGTACAGCGGCCTCTTTATATACCTGGTAAATGTTTGAGCTATAAAATAGACTGACAGAGTTTGATTATGATAGCTGTAGGGCTAAATTACTAGCAGATTGATGAAGGAGTTAAGCCTGTTTTGAAGGATTTTGAGATACAGAATTTTTATAAAATCACTTATAATATGAACGATACGATTGATATTGACACAATAAATGTTCTGATCTAAGTTGATATCTTAGCTACACAGGTATTATCAGATATTATTGGAAGCTACACAGGTATTATTGGAATCTGATAAAAGGTTTGAGAGCTGCAGGCTTTCAGACGTCAAAACATGTCTTTGACTCACCTTGTACCTTCTCTGTAGTGAGCTGTTTCGCTTTCGCTATGCACTTACACAAACTTCTGCATCAGATTATAATGAATTTTTGATACATGCTGAAACATTTTTCATGGTCTTGAGGACAAGGACTGGTAGCAATAGCAAGAATTTGCAAAGATCTTTATATCAATCATTAAAAACATTGTTGCTTGCAGGTAAATACAACTGTAGAAACACTGGACTTAGCTGATAATGGCTTACAGTCAAAAGGTGCAGCATCCCTCTCTTATATGCTGTATGAGAATGCTTACATTACGGACCTGGTACGTCCTTAACTTATTCATTTAATATCAGACTTGTACAGTTCTAGCTGAAAGTGTTTGGTTCTTCCAAAACAAATCTTACAGTAGGTTTGTGTTTGAAAAATCGTAGTACTTAAAGTACTGGATAGATGTGAATGAATCGAATTTCGCTTGATAACGAAAAGTCTGAAGTATTTTTGTGATTTTTCTTGTGTTTTTATGACGAGGAAAACATAGATAAAACGAACATTCGTTGGTTGTGAAATGGCTGAAGTCGACCAAATTGTAAGGAATCTCTCATACAGAACAATACGCGATGGTATTTAATCTCTCTCAAGAGTTGCAGGAAATGAATTTTTGAATGAATACTAAAGTTTTTCGATGCCATGGTAATAAATGTGCAGATGACATCCGATGACCGTGAACGAGTGTATTTTGGTGTTGTCCTGTGCAAGAAGTTTCTTCGTAAGTCCACTATGTAATTGCGGAACCGCTAGTGAGGATAATAGTACTTCCTCCTGCATTGCCCCTTGTTTGATCATCTTCGTAGAAACCTCCTTGGTCAGCTCTCAGAAATTCTGAACATGGATATTTCCACTTCTTCGATGACGATTGTATTTGCTTACTGATGTTGTATGGGAGTACTGAACTCATGTACATTGTCAACAGAATGATTCTTGAAGCTACATTAGAGTACGTAAAATCATCTAGACGTTTTGATTCATTACAGTACGAACATTGATAGCCCTTGAAAACAGGAACTTCGTGCTCTGTATCTGTCTGTGAGTTTTTTGTGGTGTCTGTAGCACGGGTGACATTCGTCTTGCAACAAGCACAGGTGACATTCGTCTTGCAACACATAATCAACGAATTTCTTCAAAATAATTAATATATCAAATTAAAGCTGAAATTCTCCCGTTTCTTATGGTGTAATTTTATTCTGAGTTTGTTTGGTTTTGGAAGGCTGGTTGATCCACGAGGAAGGGGAAATAATTTGAGAAAAAGCGAATGCCACAGACGAATGTCACCTGTGCTCCTTCCTCGTGGATCAACCACCCTTCCAAAACCAAACAAACTTCGAATAAAATTACACCATAAGAAACAGGGGAATTTCAGCTTTAATTTGATATATTAATTATTTTGAAAAAATTCGTTGGTTATGTGTTGCAAGACGAATGTCACCTGTGATGGTGTGTGTGTATGTGAGTGTGCGTATGTGTGTGTGTGTACTTATTTGTATGTTTTCCCCCTTCTTTAGTTGGACCATAGTCGCGTGAGAGGGAGGTGGCCTGGAGGCACTACATCTCTAACTCTCGATAAATTTTGCTCGAGCCTGGACCTCCGAAGGTACACGAGGGTGCACCTTTGCGTTGTTGATGTTGCTCGTTCAACCTACAAGCGCCGAATTCAACGGCTAGTTGTTTGCTTCAGGGCTGCCCCTCTCTTACGACTATGGTTGGAATAGTTTATAGTGAATTGTAAATGTCATACATAGTGGGAACTCGCTGACAATAAGTCCTTTCCCGCTATGGATGGCACGTAGTTGATTAATCTTGTTTTTTTAAATAGTTTGTTTGTTTTTAATGAATAAAGAAGAAAGAGAACTTTCTTTACGATTTGATCGAATGTTTCAGGACCTTTTTCAGGCATTTCGCAAACAAGGGATTTACAGTCAAATTTACCTCTATTTTCAGTACTCATAAAAACACGAGAAAATCACAAACATATTTTAGGAGTTCGGTTATCGGACAGAATTCTTTCAATTGCAATCCATGCAGTACTCTAGGTACTATGAATTTCCAAACGCCTGAACTTTTTTTGGCACACCCGGTATTGTTTGAGATAGAACGAACGCAACTATTTGCTCAATATTTTTTTCTGATAATTTTTCCCAATAAATCTACGAAAAAGATTCTCAAGAGAACCAGTGAGACTTTATATGATGCACTGATTTTATGCAACTTTTTGCAAATTTCCTAGCGGGTGAGTTAAAAAACGCACGGCGTCTGAAAAAATACTGCTGACTGAATATTAAAGCAATAATGTTGGCAAATGTCTTGTTTAATAACCGATATGTTCAATTAGATTTGAAAATGTACTTGGCTGAAATCACGGTCTCTTCTTTCCAAAATTATGGGAGATTTTCCCAAAAATATCTATTTAAAAAGCCCAAAATGGCTAAAAATTAAGATCAAATTTCATCGATTTTCCTACTTCACAACAATGACAATTACATGTAATAGCAAGTGTTATTCTCTTGAGAGGATAGAATCCCCCGACTGATTTTTTTATACCAGTGGAACTGATTTTTTCATTCTCCCAAGAAGAAAACACGAGGCGTGTTCAAGTAAGTCATTGCTGTAAGGTCAGGAATATTTGATCTTAATTGATCTTGATCGTGGTTCTTGAGAAAATCCCCTCATATTTTTGGAACGAAATGGCCGATTTGAGCAAGGTAAATTCCAAAAATTAATTGAGCAGGTTGGCTGCTCAACAAGACATTAAATAATATTATTGATTTGAAATTTAAGGGACAGTGTGCATTTATTCTTACTCACCCAGTATATAGGTATTTGCAGATTTAGCCTAAAACAAAATGGCGTCGTGTTTTGACGCTGCTGTTACGTCATGCCGTCTGGACGGATGCTCGTTCTAATTGTCGATACATTTTTGATTTTGTAGCAAATGTTCACCGACATCAGAGTTACGTTATTGGGTTGTTTGGTTGTTACGTTATTTGGCTGTTACGTTACTTGGTTGTGCAGTTATTTGGTTGTGCAGTTATTTGGTCGTGCAGTTATCTGTTTTACAAAACATTGCGCAATCATTTATAAGACTTGATGCCTCTGCTTCCTGTGTTTGCTGTCAAAGTTCGATAGACCTTTCGCGAGTCTCGATTTCAATTTCATAAAACAAAGTACCTCTTTCCCAGTGATCTATTGTCTTCAAGGTGCTTGTTTCCCTTGTAAATGTACGATTTATCTTTGACTTCTATGAAAACGATATCGACATTCCTTTAATTGATTTGACGTGTTTGGTTTCACGATTATCAAGCTTGGTCTCATTTTCACAACGTCTATTTTCATATTCATTTTCTTTGCACATTTTCATAATCATAATCATAATACTTTCATTGCTTTAGAATCTGTCGGAGAATGATTTGGGGGTTTCTGCTGGCGTTGCATTAGCACAAGCTTTGATTATGAATAATACTGTAAAACGTCTTATTTTACAAGGTAACTTCACAATTACATTTGGTATAGTTCTTCATTGCTTCATTATGAAAAAGCGAGAAGAAAAAAACCAAATAGCTAGCCTGGACTCAGGCTCCATGTGTTTGGAGACCCTACCAAAATGCATACAGGACAATATTTTTTAATTTCAAAGCAACCATTTCAAATCCCCACGCTGCTAAAGTCATTCAAAAGAGGAAACATTTTTTCCGACAGCCTGTACTTTACTGAAAACATTTTTTCTATATGAACGTAATGTACGATAGATGAAAAGATGTAACACGAATTTATTTCCAGTTGTGTATTGAAATGAACCTGGCAGAAAAAAAACCAGCTCGCTAGGAAAGATCATAATATTCACATATCCGATCTTTGCAAAAAAGCAGCAACCCAGCTAAATGTACTAAAACGACTGAAATCTTTTCTTGGTTTTGCGGAGAAAAAGGTACTCGTTCAGAGCTTTGTCTTTTCTAACTTTAACTACTGCCCTTTAGTATGGTTTTTCTCTTCAGCTAGATCTGTGGATAAGATCGAAAAAATACAGGAGAGAGCCCTACGTTTTCTTTATGATGACCACAATTCTTCTTATGAAGAATTGCTTCGCAAATCAGAAAAATGCACAATGCACGTAAATAGGCTAAGATACCTCTGCATTGAGATTTTCAAAACTGTACACCAGCTAAATCCTGAATTCATGCAAAATATTTTCGAAACAAGAACCTCCAATCGACCTTCCCGTCGTCCAAATGATTTGCAGCACTATAGGCCCAACCAAACAACGTTCGGTTCAAATAGCCTCAGGTCTCTTGGACCGCAGATTTGGAATCGTTTGCCAGATGAAATAAAATCAGCAGAAAATCTGGTCCAATTCAAAAGACTTATTAAAAACTGGGATGGGACCACCTGCAGATGTAATGTATGCCTTCGAAATTAATTCTATTGAAACTGTATTTATTCTTTTCTTTAAAATGATTCTGTTAATTTAATTTGCATTTTGTATTTAGATAATCGAATTAGACTAGTTGCTTTTGTAGCTAAAAAGTAATTTCGATTTAAAATAAGAAGACAACAACAACAACAACAACAACA